>JAQFZW010003386.1:0-13155 GCA_034687055.1 Heteromurus nitidus
CAGTGTCATACTTTAAGGATAATATGCATTTATGTAGAAAGAAGGAAGGAGAGAGAGAGAGAGTGGAAAACAGAAGACTAACGACGAGAGAGGTTCGTCCTGAAAACGCTATGTCTTGTGGTCTGGTCTGCTCTGGTCTCACAGCGAGAAGGAATGTCGGAATTGGGAAAGAAGGAAAAGGCTCATCTCTCTCGCAAATAATTTAATGTGAGCAGGGGTAATACTGTGACTGGGAACAAGACGCCTGGGTTTATGCTCCAAGAATATAAAACAAGGAGATGTGTGTATGTGTGTGTGTGTGTGGTTTTCTCTCAACATGTTGACAGTGGAGGAAAGGATGGAGAAAATGGAGAGAAAAGAACATCATCACCCTATCATCATTCCATATTCTTCAAAATGTATCTATAAAATTTCATATACGGATAATATTAAGAAATGGGCATGTTTCATTCTGGAAATGTAAAAGGCTTTCCTATTCCCATTTGTTCTCCACGACGACGACGAATAAGAAGGAAAAAAAACAGCAACTTCGTGGAGTACTGTCCATATACATAGATACCATATATTCCTATTTCCAACTATATTTTGTATTCGGAGGAGAGAGCATTTGTTCTCTCTGCGTGGAGGAGTAAAAGGGAGCAACATCACCATCATCATCATCATCCTTCAGAGATGGAATCCATAAGGCAAACATAAATTCGAATTTTCTCTCAACCCCATTATCCAAAAAAGAAAGGATGTGAGAAAGGGAAAAACTATGCTCTTCTTTAGTCAAAAGACTTTTACTTTCCTTTCCTCCTTTGTCTTTTCGAGGGAAGATGCAAGAGTAAGAATATGCATATTTATAATAAGCACTCTCGCAGCACTCATTTTCTTACAACACTACGACGCCGTATCTCGACGAGGGGAAAAAGTCTGATAATTCTAGTCGAAATATTAGAAATGCGTTTATTTGGAGAAATGTGTAGCGTCTTTGGAATCACGCAGGAAGTCATCATCATCATCACTCATATTATCGTTGTTCTCGTTGAGAGGATGCACGAGTCGTCATCATCATTCCATATTATTCCCTCAAGATCCCATGAGCTTGTTTGTGCTAACGAACGATATCTTCTCTCTCTCTCTCTCCAACGAAAATTCTAGAAACTATTCCGGAATTTTGAAGGAAATAGTTGCATTTAAGAAGGGAAAAGCTCAAACTGGAAATGTGTCTGGAAGTAATATTCAAGAATACAATGCTAAGTATAGCTGAAATATTATGATGATTGAACTGGCATTCACATCTTTGGATAATGAAAAAGATTGCGAAAGGAAAATTGGGAATTTGACTAGGTATCTACTTATGGAGCTTTTCCCTTCGCCCTCCTCAGGAAATTTATGGAAAATGTGTGGCTTCACATTTTGGGAACAATACATTTATCTGTCATTTGTATGCACTAATCCACACACACGTCATTTCCATTTCCACTGTTGCTCTATTTTGTTGAAAATGTGTAGGTTTCACCACATTTTTACGGCGAAAAAATTGTGTTCGCAATTTGCTTTTCTCATTTTGTCACACAATAATATTTTATAATAGAAAAGAGAAGTTTTTTTTCGTATTCTAGGCTTACCTCACGACATAGAGCCACGCGACCGCACACAATGATCCTCGCCAGCTTGCGAAATTTGACATCTGACATGCCATCGCGACCAAATGCGAATGTGCCCCTGTAGCCGAGTGTGATGTAGCCAGACTGTCGATTTTCATCTGAAAAAAGAAGAGAAGAGGAGAGAATGTAAGTGGTATTAGCAGACGACGAGGAGAGAGAAAATGAAAGGGGAAAAGATGGGCATGTTTATAGAATGTGTAGGGAGGATGACGATGAGGAGGATCTCTCTCGAATAATGCCTTTTGATATCATATAAAATAGGCTTGTGCTGCTCCTTCCTTCCATTTTCCATTCGAAACCAGTTTTTCTGTCTTTCCTGGAATCCGCTTCTGTTTTGCATAAATTGTGGAGATATACCTCCTCTCTCATATATTATATCGACTCCACTCTCGAGTCTTTGTCGGTTTCCCCAGTTTGAATAATTTATTGGAAATTTCAGAGTGGTCGTCTCCACGCAAACAGAACGCAACGACCGCAAACCGTCACAAAAAGCTCGGGAAGCTTTATACAAAACTCGAATACAAATTCAACGAGAAAGGGGTTTCCTTTGTGAAAAAGTGGAATTTCTCGTCGTCGTGCCTTACAACGCTACTGCGCTACACACACACACACTCCACATCAACTCCACTCCATGCTCCTTCCACATTTTCTGAACGAGATGAACAAAATGATGAAATGTTGCTCCCCCTTGTCCCTTTGTAGCGGAGAAAATGAAGCATTTTTTGGCTAATTAATGGCAGTTCTAATTACTAAATTGGATGTAATAATTGGAGCAAATGGAAGTTTCCAATATGGTTTCCAGTCTCTTTCTCAGCGTCTCCTTTGATCTCCTTTTCAACTGGAAAACTGGAAAAGCATCCTGATGAAATCCCTTCCCCTCCTTTAATTTTCCCGTACACCAATAAACAAATAAATACGCTGCACCACTCCAATAAATTGCAATTGATGAGAGGAAACCCATGAGTTAGCACACTCCCTTAATTGAAAAGGATTAAATGTTCCTTCATCGTCTCCCTTTTAAAGAACATTTTAAAGTTTTTTTTTCTTCTCTCGAAGCGAAATGGTGAGCTTCCTTTTATTTATTTCTCCAGCACAGCAGAAGGGAGGAACTGGAGGAAAAGATCAAAAGGCTTTTCCAAGTTCCAAGTACACAAGCGCAATTATTACTATTTTTTCTTCTCTTTCTGTTCGAAAGCAAGTTGGAAGCTGGATGAGAGGAAAAGAAAGGAATGAGAATAAAAAGGGAAATTCCCTTGCCTCCAATTTTTTTGCTGGAATCCAAAGGCTTAACTTTTGATTAACTTCCTTTTACTCCATAGTTTATTGGAGAGATCTTTCCAGATCAAATCCTTGTATTATCCTCCAACGAAAAAATACACACACACACACTAATGATATTAATAATTTGCTTCTTTTTCACCTCCATGACCAACGCCAAGACTCCAACCAATAGCAAATTTCTAGAGAGAGAGAGAGAGAGAGAGGTGGCTTCTGGCTTTGGCTACCTTTCCCGTTAAATCCGTGAGCAAGAACAAGGAAAAGTAACAAAAAATGGATGAAAGAAGTCTTTCTTTTTCTCTCTCGTCAGACGAAAAAAAACTTCATGCGGGCATTTTCTTCCTGAGAAAATTGAGTGAAAGGAGTCAGCTGATCAAGAGAGAGAGGGGAAAGCATAGTTTCTCTCTCAATTTTTTCTTCTTTCTTTTTTATTGGCTCGCCGAAGGAGAGAGAATGAAGGAGGAAATGAATTCAGCTTCATCCAGGGAGAGAAAAAGTAAAAAAAAGAAACGGGAGGGGACCACTCCGGTAATTAACGTCATATATTCTCCTTTTCATCTCAATCACCTTTCTCTCGCCTATTTTCCCCCCTACTTTTCGTAATGATAATGGTGAAAAAAGTGGATGAGACTGATATGCTCTTCCTTAAGTAATGAGTGATACCTTTAACTTCATTTTATCTACGCCGGTCGGTGAACGAAAAGAAAAGAAACAAACTTCCTTACTTTTTATCTCCTTCGCCTTCATTATCAGTCGTATATATGCTATCACCAGGCAGTAATCAGTGATCTCCTTTTTAAACTATATTTTCTGATGGTGCAAAATGTGTCACTTTCTCAACTCGTAAAGCAAACGACCTTATATAGTGTACTTTTCAAAAGTGGTATTATGAAAAGATGTGTAAAGTAAAAGGGGTGATAATTTAATGACGTAACTTAAAATCGCCCATCCACCACCCTCTCACTTGAAACTAAACATCAGACCTCACACCTATCTCATCGTTGTCACCATTTCGTCTCAATAAACAACTTTCATTTGACCTTTTGCCCGCACCCTCGCCCCCTTTCATTTTTGATGTCATGTCATTAAAGTACAGCCCCTCACAAGTTTCATCCTCTCTGGAGAATATGAGAAGTGAAAAGTGCCTCTCCTTTTTTTGCACCTCTCTGTCATTAAGTCCTTGTTCCCAGGCACATAACTCTAATCCAACTCTCATCATTTTACTCATTATTTCCCCTCAAAAGTTCCCCAGCTTTTTTCATCAAAAAAAACTTCTGACACGAACATGACGTGACCTGAGTTAGACTTAAAACTACATCATCATCATCGTCATCATCTATTTCTTGGATGACAAGCGACTCTCTAGACAAAAAAAACATCAAACATAATATTCATGATGGTATGGCTTCTTGTGCAAACCTTGTTCAACTTTATAATCAACTGTGCCTTATCAAACAAAAGAGGCGAAAAAGTGTCTAGAAATTTTCGAGGAGAGGCACTACAACACACTAAAACTCATTTTGATAGTGGAAAGGTGTATCCGTTTTTTTAATAAAAAATAAATATCTTCTCTCTCTCTCTCTCTCTCATTCTCCAGTCAGTTCCAAAGTCTCCAGTTCGTTTGGCTAGTCAACTGGAATAAAAATTGGGAAAACATGGCGGGAAAGGAGGAGAATGAGAAATTGTTTTTTCATTACTCTTCATAATTTCCTTTTCGAAAACTAGGAAAAAGGACGAAGCTCATCAAAACTATTTTGTATGCAAATGGGCAATATTTTATAGGAAAGTACATGTTTTATGTGGCAATTTGACTACACTTTCAACTTTCATTACAACTTTCTCCTCTAAAAACCAACTAAAGTTTAATGTTTTTGTGGGAACCTAAACAAAAATGTGGGATGATGCTTGCGAGAGAGAGAGAGAGATTGCTATTGTTCATATATATTTTACTCCTTTTTTTAACAAGGGTTTTGACTAAAACCCTTGTTCATAATTCATGGAGGGAGGAGGAGAGAGATGAGCAAAGCTGTAATCACTTTTTCAAGTCACTCAGAATTTGAGAGGGATTTTTATGGAGAGGATGAGGACTTTAGGTCAGACAGGATATTATCTAATAAAATGTTTAACGGAATGTTGTACGGGTGCGTCGAGCTGGAATTTTCATTTTGAATCTGATTTGCACCAGAGCTGTTTTCATGTTTGTCTGCAGCATACATATGCGAAGGAAGAGAGAGAGATGTACATATTTATATGTGGAGTGGATGTGTGCATGTGCCTCTCTATTGTGATCGAGAAATCGATTTATATCTCTCTCCACACACACAACACACTTCCCTGTATTAATGCACTTTTATTTTCTCAATTCACATCGCTAACCTCTCTTCGCCTGATTGGAGTGCGTAAAAAGGCACTCTAGAAAAAAAACTCGGCTATTGTGTAAAAAATATTCTGCTGGGAAAAGTCTTGTGAAATAAAAAAGGAAAATTCGTTTCTTTTCTCAGAACGATAAAATGTAGACTCAAAAAAAGACTAATGGAGGAAAGCATTAGAGACAATTTTGGAGGAGAAGCTGGAGATGTGGTGCATTTGCGAGGAGCTCGAAAAAGGTAGGCTAAAAAGGCCTACTCCTTTCACACTTGCGAAAGATGAAACAAAGGAAGGCTGGAAGATGGCTTAGTTTGGAGCGCTCTTTTTCGCAGACTTTATGACAACTCTGGAAAATGTACGTACTTACATCAGCATTAGAACAATAAAACTATAACTGTTCCTGTGACAGTGGGTTACGTAAGGTCATGGTGAGAGAGAGAGAGAATTGAATTTCTCATCACTTTTCTAGTCTTGAACCACTTTTATTCTCGCCCGCTAACACAACATGACGAGCTCCCATCCAACATCATCTTCGGGGGAAAAGGGTCAAGCGTAAAAATAGATTTTCCCGTTTTTTGTGTTCGACATTAGGCTGCTGTCAGAAAGTTTGCGCGAGGCATTAGTAACAAAAATTGACAACACAAATGATAGTTGAAGGTAAACGGTAACGTCGCCACCTGAGCGAAATGAAACGGTCCACCTCCAAAATAAAATATGTTGCTATGGCTGCTACCTACAACACCGCCCAATATAACGAAACAAGAACTGCTAACGACAAAATTTTGGGTGGTAAAAGGGTTCTAAAATATTTATGCCGAAGGCAGAAGCGTTTTCAAATCGTCACTTCGGTTTCGATGAAAAGTGTGGACACGTTTTTGGACACTTTCCCCTCCTTACAACGACATAACAATAAGGAATCTCTATAGAGTCTCCAATTTATTCAATTCTCGCCACGTTCTCCCATTTATGGAGCACGAGTTGAACACTTTCCCCACAACTCGATTCCATTACGCCCCAGTTAACTTGGAATCTTTTCATTGGAAATGTGCACACTTGCCTTCCTCCAGGAATTCTTCTTCTGTTTCCTCGAGTTGGTGGCGAAGGTGTGTGTGTGTGTGTGTGTGTGTGTGTGTGAAAGAGAGAGAGAGGGCAGTGGCACTGGTGGCGAGAATATTATGTCGCTACCTAAACTGCATGAATGGGACAGTGACAATTGTTTGGGCTTGAGTTGTGTGTCCCTAGTATCCCATCTCCATTCCACGAAGCACCTTTTTTGTGACTGGAGAAAAGAGAGGAACATGTCGAGAGGGATCCATACTGGAAGTTGAGTTTCGTCTCCTTTTTCTCCACGTTTCCTTTTCCCTTTTCCTTCTTCAAAAAAAAGGAATAAGAAATGAAGGATGGTTTGAAGTCGTCCTCTCATACTTGAAATGTATTGAAAGGCTGACAGAAGATAGAAAAGAGAGGGGATAGTTGACATCAGTTGTGTGAATTGGGATTGGAGTGGAAAGAGTGACGAAGAAGAAGAAGGACCATCATTCCCTGAGAAAAAAAATGTACGACGACGAGTGACATATATATTCCACTTTCCACATGTGTGAGAACGTTAGGTAGTCATCCTAAAGTGTTCCAGTAATGGAATTCCAGTTCATAGTTGCTGTGATGTGTTTTTTCCCGAACCTACAACTCCTCCAAAATGCATGGAAATGGAGGGAAATCGGAGGAGGTAGTGCATAAATGGGGAAAAAAGGAAAGATGTCTGGGCAGGGCAGAACGCACTTCTTCAAATGGAGGAATATAAAAAAAGGAGAGAGAAACGTGGAAAAGGGAAGGCTGGAGATCTTTTTTCTCCATTTCCTTTTGCCACATCACATCACCCATTCAAATGACACCAAGAAAGAGGAAGAGAATGGGACTGGTTTGGATGATGGCATTTTTTTTCTGGCTGGCGAAAGCTAAGTAGCAATTGAGAGTAGGCAGCGTTTTTGTGCGTGTATTTCAGAGTTGAGGAGAGACATAAACCATGGCTCTGCATTTCGGGGAGAATACATGAGCTGAAGAAGTTTATGAGGAAACAGTTGATTTATTTGCTCGTCTTTGGAGAAAATGAGTTTCTCTTATTTTTCAGGGGGAAATGGAGATGGAGTGAACATGGAGCAACAATGGGACGGAGAGAAAGAAGTTGAGAAAGAAGAAGAAGAAGTTATAGCTTACGAGCATACACACCAGGTCTCTTTTTCAATAAGTGACTGTGTTTGAGTAAAAATTGCGAGTGTGTCAACCATGAAGTCAGCTGACAATGGATAGAAAAATATCCTCATATATTTAAGTTGTTAGTCTCTGGAGGGGGGAAAATGGGGGAACAAGTTGGGCTTTTATTTACTCCCGTTTTCTTGTGTCAGGCGAAAGAAAGAAGGAAATAAAAACGGATTTGTTGAGAAAAGAGTTGCAGCATTTTTTATTCAAAACGAGAGAGAGAGAGAGCTCTTCTCTCCTTTCTGCCAATTGCCTCCAAACTTTCTCCTACTTTTATTTGTTGAGAAGAAGAAGAAGAAGAAGAAGAAAAAGTTGATGAGAAAGGAGGTGGAAGTGGATGCAGGTATTTAGGGTATGGAGACGATGAGACGAGCGGCTTAATGTTGTTACCACTTTTTTATTCCTCAAAACTCGGCACACACATCTTGCCTGCCAATTCTATCCTTGAAAAATGGAATAAAAATTGTAAGCTTTTGGGGATTACACGAGGTGTTCAGGATGTACAATAAAAATAACATTTTATTTATTTATTTATTTTCAGGTCATATTTTTTGGCTCCCAATGTAACACTAATGAACTCGATTTCCGACTTATATACAACCTGTCTACAATCACCACCACCAACCACCACATTTATATACTTTCTTACAATTGTCCATGCTTCTGTTTCTCTTGTATATTCTTTTTGAAGAAGAAAAAATGTCGAGTGTGACATGAGGATACGGGGAGGACAATATGTTGACGATGATTGGATGAAGGAGTTGAGTTGCCAGTTTGGAAAAGAAATCTCCTCCCAACTCGACCCATTTCAAGAGACGTTGATGTACCACCAAAGGGAAATAGAGCGTGACAAATGTAATCGGATCGAATTCACACTTTCGCCAATGCAAAGAAAAAGGGATGAGCAATGAGAAGGAATAAAAAAAGAGTACGCAGTACGAGCCTGTTGCAGTTTTTTTAAATCAAAATATTGCAAAACTGCCATCAGCACTTCGTACCCGTTTTTTTTCTTTTTCAAAAAAAATCTAACTTCATCCTTTTCTCCTTCAACCGTCATCACCATCACAGTTATATTCTGTGGATATGACGGCGTGATAGTGAAGGGGAAGGAGGAATGCTGGAAATTCTGGATCACGTTGTGTGCTCAACGTGACTTTCTTCACGTATTTCTTTTTTTTTGCGAGAAAGAAGGGTAACCTTTTAAGACGTAAAGTGGAATGGTAAATAAACCGGTCCGTATATTCCATTTTTTCTCGATAAAAATCCAACGTTTTTTCTCTCGTCAAAATCGACCACCACGGTAAAAATCTTATATGGATTTTTTGAACCGATAAAAAAAATTTTTTTGTCAAATATTTTAGAGGAGCGGATGTGTGTAATAAAATCGTACGAGAATCCAATAAAACATGGAGAAGAGAATTCACTCTCTCCGAGAGTGCATATCTACGTTTTTTTATGACGATGAATAATCAGTGTTGCGTAAATCCCGACTGCGTGAAAGAAATGTGGAAAGTGGGAGAATTTTTTACTCATCATCATCGTCTTCAATAAGTTTCTCAACCTTGTGAACCAATTTTCTCTTCTTCTCCGAGAATATATTTTCTCTCTATTTACCTTAATTCACTTGGGTAATACACTTGAGTATTCGTGGATAAGAATACGTTTTTATTCCCCTTCACCTCCGCCTTCTTCAACCGGTGAAATATTTCAGTACAGCCAAATATTTCGCGAGCATTCTTAACTCTCTGGAGAGTATACCTAAAGAAAATGTTGAATGAGATGATCTCCTCCCATATCTATACGTTATTGTGCGAGCCAGTTTCCATTTAGCAAAGGAAAGTGTGAGAGGAGAAAAAGCGCTCTAAAAGCATTCAAAACTGCGACAAGGAAGTGAGGAATATTGTTCGTGGAGCACAAAGGGAAGTTTGCTTTTTGCACACATTTTCCAAGTGTTGGTAAATGATCGTTTCCCAGATTATGTTCCAAGTTTTCCCAGCCCCCAAAACTCTGTTTCTCTCGCTCTCTCACTCACTCCCTCCTCCATATGGGAATGTTTGTGGGAAGCTGTGTCATGTTATTGCATTACAAATTTCGATTGTTTTGATTTTTCTCTTAATTCTCCTCGTGAAACACAAGTGTTCCACTCGTGCGGAAGGGATTCCCCTCTTCTCACTTCTCCCTTTAGAGGAAAGTGAATGAGATGAGAATGTGTGTAACTCGTAATGAAGGACTAGTGTTTCGCTTTTTTTCACTATATTCCTTCTCTCTCTCTCTCTCTCGCTCTAGCTTTCTCTCATTTCATGGCTGCTTGCATTTTCCCATCTTTCTCTACACTTGTCTTTTGTTCACTGCGATCCATTTTCCGAGAGAGACGCACACAACATTCATAACACACTCCGCTACACTGGATTTCCTTTCCAACTCTCTCTCTCTCTCTCATTCTCCAGAGTTTCCAATGTGGATGAGTGAGCGAAAAAGGAAAACCTGCTCTCTCGTCTGCATGTGATTGTGTGTGTGTGTGCAGCAGTATGCAAAACGAGAGTAAAATTAGTGCGGTTTTATAGAGTGGTGCGGTTTCCCATGAAAATAATATCTTGTCGAGCTCACATTTCCGAGGAAAACTAAACTACACACGAGGAAAAATACACTCTATTTATTTTTATGTGTGAATAACGAAAGCAAGTTGAGGCATATGGCCAAAGTAAGTATTTTCTCTACGACGTAAAATGTCAGGTTCGATATATATATATTCATGTTTAGCCCCATCCAACACAACACAATAACATTTTGTGCATATTTTTTAATACTTTTCCCATCCAGTCTTCGTCATATTTCTAAAATGGGATTTTCCACACTTGAATAAAGTGAAATGGCGATGGAGGTCTCAGATGGTTACTATTTGACCAGGCACTTCCCTTCCTCTAAAAAAAAATCGCGCACACCGTCTGTAATGTGTGTGTGTGTGTGTCTATAATTTTACTTTCGCCGAAGTGATTCTCACAGGAAGGTTCTCCTTCCAAAAAGCCAGCTTTTCTGAGAGGGGGAGAGGGGGGGATACAGGACAGGATTCATAATGGAATATTCGCCTCTCAATTGCAAATTCCATTATTAATAGCGGTTCTCCGCGAAAATCGTGTCGTCAACTATGCAAACTTCAGAGGTTTCTCTATTGAAACATGGTGTAATCAAGGTGGTAGGCCGTTCTCAATGAATTACTTTAATAATTCTGATCCACATCCACACACGGGAGAATTTTTTCTTTGTAGGGCAAGGGGATATATGTTTATACATTCTCCAGAATCCACTTCCGTTTTGTTCTTCTTCTTGCATTTTGACAAAAGTGTCTTTATGAACTAAGCGCGTTGAATATGAGTTAGAAAGTGTAACCTTCCCACTTGCCACACTTGCAACTTTCTTACGTGTCACGTTTCCCACTGTACGTGCTCTACTTTACATGCTAGTTTCCTCACTGCTCGCTCAGCTTCTCTATTTATGCATAATGGCAACTCATAAATAAAGCGAGAGGAATTTACAATTTTCTCTATCATCTCGCTGCCTCCTCCGTCAGAGTTTCCTCTCCGCATTTGCTTCCTCTCTCTTCTCCCATCTCTCTCCTTCAGTGGAAAACTTCCGCCGCTGCCGCTCCTGCTGCCTTTTTCTTCTCTCCATTTTAGAGAGCAACTTTGCCCAGCCTCTCTTCTCTCTCCCTCTCGAAAGCAACCTTGTTCTGCTTATAAATACAAGCTCGTTTGCTCCACTAACATTTATGGAGGATTGGGTACCACTTTCCACTCTCTCTTTCGAGTGAGATGGATGCTGGGAGGCGCATTGAAAATTAATAAATTTCCTCCTTCTTTATCTCCACCGTTTTTCCTTGAGAGAGAGAGAGTCTCGTACACCAAGTAAACTGGCACAAGGGGCTTCTTCCTCCTCTATTTTTTTACTCATTCTTACTCAAAATGTAATCAAGTGGCATGACATGTGTGGTGGTGGTGTGCCTTTCTCTTCTTCTCCTCGACGAAGGTGGGATCCAGAAAAGAAAATGGAGAGGTGGTGTACACACATTATTACACGAAGCTCTCTCTCTCTCTCTCTCCACTTTTCCATTCTCTCTTCTAACAGTCGAGTCGACCGTCCCCAATTTTCTTCCTGTTTACATTATAATATCCCCATTATGGAACTTGGAAAGAGTTGAGAGAGAGAGAGAGAAAAAAATGATAAGAAAAAAGCGAGGGAAGGCGCAGGCACGGACACACTTTGTAATATTCATGGACAAGGGTATTATTCAAAAAAAAGAGCTTCACTTCACACATTCCTTTCTCCAGTCTTTGCTTCTTCGCTACAAAAGAGCTGGAGAGAGAGAGAGAAAGAAGGAAAGCTTGTTGTGGAATGCAAATGGAGCGGGGAGCTGTGGAACCGTGAAACGGGAACACACGGTCATGCTACCATAATGTTATTCGGCTGTTATACAATAAACATCAGAGGAAAGAGAAGAGAGAAAAAACTGGAAACTATAGCGTAATATTGTGGATGTACATCTCTCCTCAGGAAAAACGAGTTTCTTTTGAAGTATTTTTTTACCACTCGAAATAGAAATGGAAACAAGAAATATAAAATGTATATATCGTAGAGGCAACGATCCGGCCTCTCTGTGTGAAAATTCCAACTGTTTACACAGCAAGTTAGAATGATTATTATGGGATTGGTGTGGGTTGTGTGGAATGCTCAATTTATATCACAGAGAAAAGCTTATTTCCATAATTATCACACAATCATGGGGAGCATGTGCGCCTATTTTCTCTCAACTTTTTTCACTTCTTTTTGCATTTTTCTGGGGGGAAATATAATGAGTGAATAAAGGGGGAAATAATAGATAAGTGCTTGTTGTAGTATTTATTTTTTTGAAACTTACTTTCAAGAAATCTGAGGAGACCCTCGAGTTGGAAAAATTCCGCTTCCGCCCGGAGTCTCGCTTTCTCGTGGAAGTTGTCCGGCAGAATGACAGTCTGGTTGCGCAAGTAGTCCAGAATGTACCTGAAGAGGATCCCATCCCTGTCAATAAATATTTTCCCCTTGGAGTCTCGCGGGATTGAGTCCGCACCTGTTCAACGAGGACAGAAAGACGAAACTATTAGCATTTCAAAACTTTTCTCAGGAAAACGGGAAAAAAGTCAACAAGAATATGGTTCTGTTTGGTCAGGGATCATCTATATTTATATCTCTTTCCCAATTCCCAATTCCAACTTCCAACCCTGATTTCCAATGCACTTCATGAAATCCAATAAAAGTGACATATGGAGTCCGTTATGAAAATGATGATGAATGGTCTTGTCCCTCTCTACTTATGCTTCTCTTCAATACCAAACTTTTATGCAAAGAGTAAAAAGAAGAAATATGCGTTTTATGTGTTACGGAAGTTGGCGAGAGTATGGCTGAAAGTAGGTTGTAGCTTGTTACTTGTTTCTTCTCACACATGTAAACATTCCTTCTCTAAACACAAAAAAATCTCTGAAGAAACGTAAGGAAACATATCGTGCATGATATGCATAAACGCCGTAAGTGCATTTTCACATACGGACATAAGACTCCTAATCGAAAAAGG
>JAQFZW010003387.1:0-13147 GCA_034687055.1 Heteromurus nitidus
TTTTTTCTCAATGTACTGACATCTTGTTCGAGCTCACAGTTATCATTTTAATCACAGCATTGCGGTTTTAATCAAAAAACGGTATAAAACAAATATAAAAAATCGAGTTGGCAGTTGTTCTGAATTTATCAATTGCAGAGGGAGCGTTGACAGAACAAATAAGCTAATCCTAAGAATTGTAAAATGTCCACTTTGTTCGTGTTATAAAACACCTTTGTTTGCGAATTGGTCCATCGCCACTGATGCATTATCCCAAAAGTCAAAGCTGACAGAGAAAACTTGGGATATTGGCAGACAAGGAAATGAAGAGCAGCAGCCACGGAGGAGCGAGATACGGGGTTGTATTTATGTCCCTTGAGACTGTTTGTATGGGTTTTCAGGAGGCAGAAGTTCTTTCCATGAATTACCATTTCCTCCTCAAGCCAGTTCCAGCGTGTTTCTCAAGTGAGACTCTAATAACCTTATCAAATAGGGCTATTGTTCGCAATAGGATCGAAGTGGAGAAGAAATATTTATACAAATGTAGATGTAGCAATTGCCATTTAAAAAATTCGATCCTACTTTTTCAAAAATATATGCCATGGTTCATATTTCATTTGCACAAAAGGTGCAAGCATTCGTCCAGAAATGTGGTCCATCCAAGCCTCAAAGTTGGCTTGAGTGATATGCTTCAGCCGATGAAAATGTATTTTTGTCCGGTAATAAGCTTCGTTAGTCTAATTCCAAGACAACACAAAAGCAAAGACAGAGCAACAAAATACAATTAGATTTTGATGCCTTTTCGATGTTTCTGTGAGCGCGACCTGCTTAAGAAATTAAGCCATAGTCATTTGAGTGACATTTTTCATGAAAGGGTGTAGTGGTGTTTTCCTTTTGTGTGGCATTTACCACTCTGCTTTCTAGCATTTCTTTAGCAGTATAGGATTAGTTGATGGGGGTACAAACATATAGGATCGTGAGGAGCTATATATGCGAGGACGAGTGTGATTGAGGGGTACGTATGTACGTAGCTCCACAAATAAAAAAGGCATATACAAAATGCACTTTACCTGAATGTCACATCCAACTCTTCAACCAGTTCTCCTTCTCCCTTCATTCTCGGTTGGTCGCTCAGACAGAGGAAAAATATTTTTGAAATATTTCCAAAATGCAGTTCTCCTTACCTTCTTTCTTGCTGGTTCTTGTTCTACTCTCGACTCCTCAACAAATTTTCTCTCAAGAGGAACTCTCAAGAGTTATTTCAACGAGTGCTAGTGACGTTCATTTCTGGAGCCATGCGTAAGTTCAAAGTTCAACCGAACAATGTAGTGCAGTCCAAGATACATTGACTCTAATCCCACGGGGGAAGGGAGCAGGGTATCATATTTCAGATATTTGCTTGGAATTTTTTGGGGGATTTCGGGGATATTCAAAAAGAACCCTCACCATTAAAGCAGCTATGGAGTATTTTTTACTCCCTTCCTTCTTTCCCCTGGTTACAATAGTACAGTCAAGGCAGGCATCTTGGTGTAGTGATGAGTGTAGTCCTTCAACAGATTTCTTGAAAAAATCTTAAAATTTCAATTCTTGTCATTTTGTTACATAGTGCAGGAAAAGTAGCAGTAGAAATTATATATAACGACAGGCATTCCATGTTGCAATCCTACATCAAATCTCCGTCTCAATCCAAAAGGACAACAGTTCTCATCATCGACGGCTACCAGTCAGGCACAGCTGCCACATCACCCATGTTGACTCAGTTAGCGAAGGGTGAGCTCAAAAATGCTTATATTTATTTGGTACAATTTTATGTGAATTGATTTTTACAACGCTCCTCGTTCCTCCTTTTTGTGTCATAGCTTATAGGACTACACCTGGTTATAACGTTATCACTGTCGACTGGTCAACATTATCAGGAACTGGAAATCCTGACAACGAAGCTACATTCATTGCCGCTGTTGCTAATGTGAAGAATGTAGTTGGCCAAAGGGTAGCGGACTTTATGGATACCCTTTTCGAATTTAAGGGCATCCCTTTGTACAAGATTCACATTGTGGGATTTGATTTGGGGGCTTATGGTAACTTTTATTTTTTTCTGCTCAAAGTCAGCTCATTTTATAATTCTCTGCTTTCCAGAACAGTACATTCGAGCTCAATTTTTACAGTTGCAGGTGTTGCTGGTAGAAAGGCGGCCGCCTACAACCACGGTTTTAGTCGCGTGCAAAGAATCGCTGGACTTGATCCTTCAGTCAGACGTCACGAGGTCGCGACCGCGGCGATCGCACTGGTAAAAACGGACGCAGACTTCGTGGATGTCTATCACACAGACATTTATGGCCTGGGGACCGTCGATGACAATGGACATGTGAATATTTATGTGAATGGAGGTGGTGAACTCAACTGGATGCCTGGCTGTGAGAGTGACACCTGCAACCACAACTACGCTTGGAAGTTTTTCCTAGCCGCATTTAAAACCACTTATCAAGCTTGTCACTGCTATCAGGATGGTGGAGCTACTGATTGCAGATGCTATTCAGGTTGCGGGTTTACAATGTGCGGCCTTGTTGTTGGTCCAAAAATATCATTGGGGTTAGTTACAATAACACATTTTGCCACGATGTCAGTAATTGACAATTCGCCCGTGCTCAAAATGAGTGAAAGTAATTTATTCAATTTCTTTGTTGATTCGCAGTGCCACAGCAGGCAGGTATCACGTGAAGGCTGGAGAGCTTCCCTGAGAGGCAAAATTTGGCATTCTTGGATATCGTGTCCTTTTTATGTTTTTGACAACTTGTTTCACATTTTCGAATTTTATTAAAAACTATTATTTATGTTCATTTCAATGTTTTATTATCACAAATAATTAAAATATTATATTGATTAGTCAAAGTAACCTAAATTATTCTCATCTGGAGGAATCTATACTGGAACTGGAGGAAACATATTTCTGACGATTTTGTATTTCTGTCCTTTTACTTATGTGCTGGTCATTTTTGCTGTTTTTATGTTTTAATGAGTTTTCAGCCAATTTCAGTGTAAAAATATATTTTTACTGCTAACTTCCAAAAGTTATTTTTCACATTCCAAATTCCACAAGCTACCATCAACTTTGACTCCTGGCTTCCACAACAAAGGATAACGCACATTTTTATCTGTCGGGTACGTATAATTACTCGCGAAGAGATACTCCCCTACAGCATTCTTAATGAAGATTCCCTCGGTCGTCGTATCAAACTCGACATACCAATCACACCCACGACCTTTGCCTCCGAGACTCACGTATCTCCGATCAGACTCCAGCACGGTTTCCTTGTCTAAAATAAACGTTCCAAAGATCGTGTACGGAACCCTGAAATCCACGTACGCACAAAGAGACCTTCCCAAGTCGAGACTGGTTATAAAAGATCTGATTTCCCCGTTCACTTCGACATTCTCGAATCTCCACATTGATTCGGGGGGTATTTCAGGCTGCATCCAAGTAAAAACACGCTTTAGATTGTTTGGCTTGAATTGATACTTGTCCCCTCCAACGAACAAGTATTCGTTGTAGCTTCCGCTGTGGAAGTCATTCCGGATGTGGCACTCTCCATTCCAAACGACATCGCCAACATTTTGAGGATACGAGTTTTTCAAGCTCTCCAATTGAATTCTCACAAAGGAGTAGTCATCTGGTCCCTCTAAATTTTCGAGTGTCTCCTTAATTCCGACGGCAATCAGGAGCATGAATCGATCTTCCGCACCGGACAACCAAGTTTTGAGTGTGGATAGCGCTTCATATTTATGCATGTTCCACCTTAATTTCTTGACGAAAGCATAAGTATTCTTCAGGTTTGTTATGTGTCCATCCATCGCCTTGTCGATTAGTCTGGAGAGAACTTGTTGGAAGGCGTGTCCAGCTGGAGAGATTTTCGGAGGGCTGCCAAATTCGATGATGTGGTCAAAATTGTTCCTCCTTATTTCAGAAGCCCAGTCAGTTAGCACATCTTCGGCGTTTGTGTCGACATTCGTCTTCAATTTTTCAAGTTCAGTACAGGAGGTCGAGTTAGGTATGTTGCAACTACGACCAACTTCGTCGTCCACCAACTTCTTGAAAATGATAACATTATTTGTGCGGAGGTCGGACTCATTTCTCATTCTCTCATACAAAATCGGTGGCGTTCGCGAGCCATCTCCAGTGTTTCAAAGAAAATTGCCAGATTTATAAAATGCGGCTTGTACACTTGGACGATAATATTTTCAAAGAAGGCTTCAATTTGAGCTGACTCGAGTTCGTCATCAATAAGTTTCTGGATTATGTTAATGTTGTGTAATTGGGTCTCTGAAGCTTCCTTCAGTTTGCTCTGTACTTCTTCCAGAAAGTCCAATCTCTCAGAAGACTTGTTGAATGGGACTAGCACCTCGATGACTTTCTCAACTGTGAGCTTGTTCATCTTCACGTTCAGACAGGGATCAACAGAGGAAATCGGTGAACCTGAAATCACATAACGACTTTAAAACATCAAAATTTCCCCCAAAATGTCAATTTTGTTCGTAATAATACCTTCATTGGCAGATTGGTCCATCACCACTGACGCCGAGTCAAAGACGACAGAGAAAACTTGGGATTTTGGCTGACACAAGAAAATGAAGAGCAGCCAGCAGCCACGGAGCCAAATATGAGGCCCTTTTCACTTTAGCCATCTTCAGGACAATGGTTTTTAATGTGAAGTATTGAATTGTAACTGTGATTTTGGGAGAATGTTGCACGAGTTACAATTACCAACAAGGTACATTTGATGTGTGAAGATGCGCAAAAGTTACAATCTGTTTTTATACTTATTTTAAGCGGTTTTTGTCAGTTCGTTGAATGTTTACATTTCTTAACCCAAATTTCACAGAGAAGCAGTTTCAGGCTTCCTGGACATCTACGAATGCCGTGATTGTGGTTATGCCTGACATGTTTACTCTATAAAAAATATACGAGTCCAACAAAAACTTGTCATCGGAGAAGCACTTTCTTCAATCCGAATATGCATTCGATGGTTAAGGATAAACATTACATGACTATCTTTGTGTCAACTTGGAAATGAGGACTGTTCAAACAGGTATTGATTTTGCATCTCCTTCTCCACATTTGTATTTGTATTTCAAAACAGGAAACAAGAATCAAAAAATCACTGTTATAAAACAAATATTAAATACATGTCAATTGCTGAGGGAGCGTTGACGGAACAAATAAGCTAATCCTAAGATTGGAAAAATTCCACTTTGTTTGCGGATTGGTCCATCGCCACGGATGCATTATCCCAGAAGTCAAAGTTGAGTTTTTATAACTTGTTTGAGTGATTTTTGTCTGTTCGTTGAATGCGATTTTGGCTTCCTTTGCTTAACCCAAATTTCACACACAATCAGTTTCAGGTTAAGGGGATATCAACGAATGTCGTGGTCGAAGGCATGATGACGAAATAGGATCATCTAATACAAAAAGTCTTTCGCTGGTCTGGGAAAAGTCCTCTTTGTCCACGCTCATCGCAAGTTCAACGAAGCTGATGAGCTTCAGCAATACTTGGCTGAAGAAATTTTGGTTGTATTTATGTCCTTTGAGACTATGGGTTTTCAGGAGACAGCAGTCATTATGTTTTGGGCTGCGTTTTTCTTTCCATGAATTACCATTTCCTCCTCAAGCCAGTTCTAGCGTTTTTCTCAAGTGAGACTCTAATAACCTTATCAAATAGGGCTATTGTTCGCAATAGGATCGAAGTGGAGAGGACATATTTATGAAATGTGGATGTAGCAATTGCAAGTAAAAAAATTCGATCCTATCCCTTTGCCAAGTCTTCCAATTTGTACCAATCGGAGCGAAGCACGAGCGATGCTTCAGCCGATGATAATGTATTTTTGTGCGGTTAAAAGCATTTTATTTAAAACTATTTCAATCTTTTATTATCACAAAAAAATTAAAATATTATAATAATAATTAAAATAATTCTTTGAATGCTACACAAATATATATTTATGAATGTTTCACCTCAAGTCTTTCCAAAAGCAAAATACATATATACTTTTTAATTTCTTACTCCAAACATGCCCAGACAATACCACTTCGAATTGGAATGTTACTAAAGGAAACATTTCTGAAGATTTTTTATTTCTGTCCGGACTTTTACTTAGGTGCTGGTCATTTTTGTTGGAATGGGTTTATGTTTTAGTGAGTTTTCTGCCAATTTCAGATTAAAAATATAAATTGATATTTAATGCTAACTCCCAAGTTATTTTTCACATTCCAAATTCCACAAGCTACCATCAACTTTGACGCCTGGCTTCCACAACAAAGAATAGCGCACATTTTTATCTGTGGGGTACGTGAAATTACTCGCGAAGAGATACTCTCCCTTCCCCACATTCTTTATGTAGATCCCCTTGCTCGTCTTATCAAACTCGACATACCAATTACACCCACGCCCGCTCCCTCCGAGACTCGAATATCTACGATCAGACTCCAGCACGGTCTCCTTATCTATCAAAAACGTTCCAAAGATCGTGTACGGAACCCTGAAATCCACGTACGCACGAAGATTTTCTCCACGGTCGACATTCCGTATCCAGAAACATATTTCCCCATCCTTTTCAAACTTTCCGAATATCCACATGGATTCGGGGGGCATTTCAGGCTGCATCCAAGTAAAAACACGTTTTTGACTGGTTGACGTGAAGTTATACTTGTCCCCTCCAACGAACAAGTATTCGTTGTAGCTTCCGCTGTGGAAGTCATTGCGGATGCGACACTCTCCATTCCAAACGACGTCTTGAATATTTTGAGGGTACGAGTTCTTCAAAGTCTCTAAACCAGCTTCCGCATCGGATGAGTCATCTGGCCCCCCTAAATTTTCGAGTGTCTCCTTAATTCCGACGGCAATCAGAAGCATGAATCGATCTTCCGCACCAGACAACCAAGTTTTGAGTGTGGACAGCGCTTCATATTTATGCATGTTCCACCTTAATTTCTTGACGAAAGCATAAGTATTCTTCAGGTTTGTTATGTGTCCATCCATCGCCTTGTCGATTAGTTTGGAGAGAACTCTTTGGAAGGCGTGTCCCGCTGGAGAGATTTTCGGAGGGCTGCCAAATTCGATTATTCCATCAAAATTGTTCCTCCTTATTTCAGAAGCCCAGTCAGATAGCACATCTTCGGCGTTGGTGTCGACTATCGTCTTTAATTTCGGAAGTGTAATACAAGCACGGGAAGTTGATGATGAGTTGCAACTGAGTTGAACTTCGTCGTCCACCAACTTCTTGAGAATGATAACATTATTTTTTCGGAGATCGGATTCCGAACTCAGTTTCTTGAAAAGAGTCTCCAGAAATTGTTGCCGATATGAGGCATTGTCTTGATGTTCAATGAAAGTAGCAAGATTAGCAAAATATGTTTCATACACGCTGTCGATGATCCGTTGAAAATATTTTGGCTTTTCACGTCTTAATTTAAAACCTCCGCTAGAAGAAGACTTTCCAGATTTGATAGTTGCTACCGCGCCATCTACACTTAGCAAATCCTCGTAGCAAATCTTCTTCCAGTGGAATTTCGCCAAAAGAATTTTGATGTCGGTGATGCACTCTGCTGAGCAGACGTAAGATTTTGATTTTGGAAGCTGGAACTCGAGGATGTTTTTAGTCGCTGAGAAATTGCACTCTGATATTTCCTCCGACTTGGGCAGATTTTCCGAAAAGGTGTCGCATTCGTCTGGCAGCTTATCAAACCAAGTTTCGTAACAAAAATCAAGGTCACTGATTTCTACAAGGAACATTTTAATCAAAACTACGCACTCATCGGAGCAGCTCTTGTGTGTTTTGGTGGGAGCAGTATGAAATCCAGAAGTGAATTTGCATTGTTGAATTTTCAAAGCAGATGGAAAGTTTCCTGAAAAGGCTTCGTTGCAAGTTCGAGTCACAGGCTGACTAACTGCTTTAAATAAAACAAAAACAATAAAATGCGACCACAGTTTTGATCTTAAGTGACGTTTTATTAGAACTAAAGAATTTTTAAAGGGTTTTAAGAAGACCAGATTTATCACCTTCCTCCGAAGATTCCGGCCAACTTCTCCAAAAGTCGGAGAAGTGGGAACATCTAGTCTTATTGCACGAAATGTCAGAGCATCTCCCCGAATCAACTCGGAGGAGACAAAAGAAGGTGACAAATATTGTAAGCCAAAGCGAACCTTCCATTGTAACTCTCGAACCAGAGAGTGTGCTTTTTGTATGGTGAAAATATAAATGCCGTTTTAGGACTAGTTCAAAACTTATTCAAGCATTATTTGTGAGACGCTATCTTCGCAAATTGAAATGTTTTTTTCTTCCGTGTTTGCAAAAATGAGAAGGGTTATCATTGTTTTCAATGGAGTATGACGGTGAGCAACACTAGACAGTAGGTATTTGACGAGTCAAATATTTGAATTGAAACACATCCATTTTGCTATGCGAATAGAACAGACAGTACGAACAAGTATGATTATTGTCTGCAGCAGGACGGAAATGACTTGCACAGTAATTATAATCCATTGATGTGTAGTAATTGCGCTTGTGACCAAAACTTCAAACTTTTTTTCTTCTAAAAAATTACATGTTTCACATTATTCTGGTCTCAGCCCCGTCAAAGCTGGAATTGTAATTATTCGGAATATTGTGATAACATCAAGTGAAAGTAAATTAAAGTAAATCCAAATTGAAGTAATGTTTTAAGTCTGTCACTGAAGTGAACGATAATATTTAACAGCCAACTGCATCCCAGTTCCTATTGAGAATACAACAATTTCATGCATTATAAATATTCTCCGGCAAATAAACCAACATCGCTTGGAAAGGTTTGTAATAATACATGTTTGCATGTTCACTACAACTTCACTATCTTTCGCCAGCGAAACCGCTTGACTGCTGACTGCTTATTATTGCAGATTTTTTACTTATTTATGACATTCACTCATACTGTGGAATCCTGATGATGTCGTTGGTTCATACTTGGCACACTGATATTTGAACATATAAAACTGTCTGCAAATATGTGTAGCGAGTAAATATAGTATACGGTGAAATGCTTATGCTCCTCCAGGAAATTTGCTCTGACAAACAAACGTTTTTTTGGCAACTTTTATCAGTTGTGCATGCCAGACATGATATATCAAAAAGAAGAGGAAACAAGCTGAATGAATCATTCGAGAAGTAAATTCGGATTTGCTACCTACACACTCCAAAGTTTATTCATTTAAACGAAATAATTTCAGTTTTAAACCTCGACAATATTATTCTTATAAATCTAAGAAATTTGAATTGTAGAGCATGGAAGATTGGCAAGTACAATGGATTCAGACAAACGCGGTCATGCTATATAGACAAACAAGGTGCACAGTAACATTAATAGCTGCGCTCCAAGAGAAACGAATTCTTCATGTAGATGAAGTTACCGAACTGGTATTTTACTATTTTCATATCAACTTACTTATCCAAGTTTAATAATTGATTAAAAAGTGCCTGTATTTTAATTTCTCGGCAGGAAGATGAAACGAAAACTACATGGTTAAAGTCAATATTGTGGTGACGAGGAACTGCTACGATGTTCTCACAGATTAACTTGGAAATTGTGGACAAGAGGGCGTGGAAAAGGTACTACGAAACGGGAAAATTGAGCACGAAAAGAAGTTGAAAGAGGACCGTGAAAAGCTGGTAAAAGCGGAATTTGTGAACCACCCCAGCAATGACGTGACAACAAACCAACCAGTCGAAAAGAATTCTACGTGCACGAAGGTAAATTTATTAGTTTTATTGAACTAAATACCTTTCACTAAAAACTGACAAACTTTCGGTTAATGCTCCTCAGATTCCTTAAAGAATGAGCTCGACTTTGTGAACAATCCGAACCCAATTCAAGTTATTGTTCGCAAACCTCAAGTAAGCGATTCCACCCCCAAGGGCAAGTACAAGTTGACTCCAGGAGGAAAGCGGTACGTTCTTCTCATCAACGTGATTCGATTCCATCAAAAGCTGGTTGCTTCTGAATTAAGGAACCGCCTGGGTGCCTCTGTGGGCACAGCATACATGCAGAAGCTATGGAGTGAACTCGGATGGGAATGGGAAATGACCTTAATCGAGGGAACCGACTAGTGAAAAAAATCATGTGGCATGTACATGAATTTTCATTTCATTTTCTTGTCATGTCTTTTCATGTTGCGACATGACAAGAATTTTTCCAAAAGGACATGATCTTAACATGACAAGAAATGACATGAATTTCGTGAACATGAAATGAACTGAATTGCATGTACATGAATTTCAATACAAAGCGTATTTTGGGCAAATTCAATGTAAATATTAACGAAATCGACTACATTACAAGCACTTTCTCAACCAAATCATAAAACAGTTGAATATTTTGTTTTTAAATCATGCTATTTTAGTTCAGTACCACAATATATGCCAATTGATATAACTTCCGGTAAAGTTTAACAACGAACATCTATAGTGATGTGACAAAAAATACAAAATTCATGTAACATGCATGTACATGCATGCACATGAGACATGACATGAACATGAATTCAGCAAGATACATGAATTGCTACATGACATGAACATGACAAGAATTTTTTAAAAAGGAAAGGACATGCAAAAATCCAGCATGAACAGACATGATTTTTTCACTAGAACCGACGGTCTCCCAAACCCTCAGCAAACTGATACAATCCTCCCACCGGGAACCAAAGGTTGGATCGAAAAGGCGCACTTGGTGAAAACGGTCGAAAACTTTCGGGATCGTTGTTTTGCTGATAATGTCGAGGCAGTTGCAGTTTATATCAGCAGCCATGGTTCGAGTGATGGGTTCTCCACCTCCGATGGCGACTTTGTTCACTTCATCGAAGACATCTTGTACAAGTTTGACGACGAGAAGCTAGTCGGGAAGCCTAAAAATTTTGTCGATAATTCATGTGCCGATTACAGAAATCCGACAGTGGACAGCCGGTGGAAAGTTCAACCTGATGGATTGAAGAATCCTCCAATCACGGATGCAATTCTGATCAAGGCTCAAATTCCAGGAAGGTCTGCTTTCAGGCATCCGACGAAAGGAAGTGTCTTTGGAGTTGTTTTCACTCATGTTCTAATGAACTCGGCGTGGAATACCGAGTTTAGTGACATGTTAAAAATGGTCAGTATATGTTTAAAACATATTTAAGAATTATTATAATTGCTTTCAGAAAAGAATTTTATTGTCGCTACATTTTCATGTTATGTCAATATAACTTTTTTACAGATTCAACGTCTGGTAACCACAATTCGAGTGTCTTTCTCAAAGGATCAAGTGGATGCTCCCTGTGGACAGCTCCCCGTTCCACAAGATTCCCGACTTGATAAACTCTACTTATTTCCAACTTCTGACAAACCATAGAAAATAAATATTAACAGATTACTTGCATCAAATTGCATTAAGTGAAATAATCCTCCTTCCGCCCACTCATTATTATTTAAAACAGCATGTTTGAATTGGAAGCACGACTTGGTTTTACATTCAAACTCGCAACAAGATTTCTTGCAGGCTCCCACCACGCACTCGAGGACGTCTTTCGTGGTCCCGGAATTCCACTCTGATATCCCCCAACTTTTCCATGCTTTCCAATATAGTTATCTTATCGCAAAATTCAGGTAGATTGCCACTTTCACGTTTCATTTTTGTCAGCTCTGTCGAAACAGTATTTGGTTTGGATTTGATTTGTGTAGACTTGTGGTACATTGTTTCACTGATCGTGACGAGTGCGACAAAAAGCCACGTCACTTGTTGGTTTGAATGATCTTTTTTCAAGAAAGTGTGCTTGACTGTGTTTCCTTTTCGTGGAGCACAGTTTCCACTTTGTCTAATTGCAAGCATTTCTTTCACGTAGGATTTGTTGACGGGGGTACAAACATAATTCTGTTGAGGTGTATTTATATTTACAAAAAATATGAAGTAGATTTTCGTGGCTTAATATCGACTTGACAGTGGGTTTCATCGTGCATGTGGAAATTACAAAAAAGTTAGAATCCAGTGAGATGAGTGAAATCCTCGTTGTCCACAATCTTTCGCTGGAGTTCAACGAAGCAGAGGGAGAATTTAGCAAAGCTTAAATTCTTTGAACTGATTTTCATGTGGCTGTGATGTTGTTTAGTGTAGCATTTCTCGTCCTCAACTTGCATTTTTTTTTCAACCCTAGACATTTCTTCCTTCTTGGTCATTAATAACCTTCTCTTTTTTTAGAAATTAAGCCCTAGACAAAAACCCAAAATCATTTGAATGGTATTTTTCATGAAAGGGCTCCTGCTTTAGCATTTTTTCGAGCAGGATTAGTTGGTGGGGTACATCAACATACGTCATCGTGATGAAGGTAATGCATTTAGGTAAAACTCCCGACCCCATTTAAAAAAGCGTATATTAATACACTTAACCAGAATGTCACATCCAACTCTTCAACCAGTTCTCGTTCTGGCTTCTTGGGTCCCGGTTGGTCAGTGGAAGCAAAAATATTTTTGAGAGACTTTTCAAACATGCATTTCTCTTTTCCTACATTTGTGGCTCTTGTCCTACTTTGGGCACCTGCCCAAATTTCCTCTGAAGAGGAACTCGCAAGAGCTGTTTCGACGAACGCTGATGACGTTCATTTCTTAAACTACGCGTAAGTTCAACAGAATAGTATAGTGTGGTAATTGCACAAATTTGGTGAAAGTCTTTTAATCTTAATTCTTGCCATTTTGCATGTAGTTACGGGAAAAAAGCGGTAGAAGTTAAATATAATGTTAGGCATTTCTTCGCCCAGTCCTACATCCAATCTCCGTCTCAATCCAAAAGGACAACAGTTCTCCTCATCGACGGCTACCAGTCAACTGCCACATCATCACCCATGTTGACCCAGTTAGCGAAGGGTGAGTTCAAAACTGTGTATCGTTTTGTATATTTTTAGATGACAATTTTAACAAGGTTCCTCAACCCATTTTTGTGTGTCATAGCTTATACAAGTACACCGGGTTATAACGTTATCGTTGTCGACTGGACAAAATTATCAGGGACTGGAAATCCCGACAACAAAGCTACATTCACCCACACATGTCCATTCTTGGTTCGCCGAACCAGTGGTTCGCAAAAAACGAACCAATCCAACGAACCAAGCCAATCCGC
>JAQFZW010003388.1:0-13146 GCA_034687055.1 Heteromurus nitidus
ATTAACAATTACAATTAGTAATTGTAATTGTAGTTGTTAATTGTTAATTGCAATTAGTAATTGCTGATCATCTCTGCCGAGATGCCTACACAGATTACATGAATGCCGCAATGAAAACTTGTGTCGTTTTTTTCCAGCAGGAAAAAAAAGTTTTCCTTCTCCGCAAGAAGTATGGATAATGTATACAAGTACAAAATGCAAGAGTCACATCTAACATGCTTTTCACTTTTCCCTTTCTATTTTATGTTGGTGACACAAAAGCTCAGTGGAAAATGGGAACAGCTTTTCTCTCTTTTTTATTTCTTTTTTTCCCTTGTATTCTAGCTTGGTTTGAGTTTCCTTTTTTCCAGTCAGAATAATGTAATGTAGCCAACTAAGATTATTGCTGGAGAAGGAGGAGAGATGTGTGTAGATATTTGGTCAGAATCACAATATGGAAAGAGAGACTATTTCTTTTAGTAGAAAATGGTCCTGTTTTAAATACAATAGAAAAAAGTACCCTCATTTCAGAGTTGTTATGAGCTTTATGCTCCGCAGTTCGGGATGGCGTTATTGCGCTGTTCTGCTTGCATTTACAATCCGTTTTTATTCTTTGCACAAGAAAAGTACACACACGAGATTTCTGTTGGTTTTGAACATGGCCTTGTGTCCACTTTTCACGTCCACCATTCTCGATGTTTTTTTCTCTTTTTTTAAAGACTTCCTTTTTTCGAGGAAAAAGGACGTAGACAAAAGTTGACTGCTTTACATTACACACAATTTTCAGATAACATGAACAAAAAGCTGAGGTATGACTGTTGAATTGACTGCTAAACTTTTTGGAGCTCTACGCTGGAATGGAAATACATGGAAAATCTCTTTCGCCAAGAAAAAAAAGAAAAATTGTTTGCAATATCAAGGAACAAAGATTTATGATCATCATCGACCCTCTCCCTGTCCCCGTGTATTTTTTCTTCATCTTTTCTCTCTCTCTCTCAAAGCTAAAACTTAAAGGCTCATTTTCGATCAGAATCGGAACTATTGGAACTAAGGATTTGTGAAGTGGACCTGGACACAGTTTCCATACATGTATTCCAGCTGGAGAATTTTTTATGTGGATTTAGGAGTAGATTTTGGATATGGACCATGACTCTCTGATTCATAAATTCTTTCAGCTAAAAATATATATACTTTCTTTTCTCTCTCTCGTTTGAGGCTCATTTTTTTCCTCGTTTCACTTCATTTCATATTTGCTCAGTGTCGCGTCACCAGCGAGGACCTTTACGAGCCATTGCTTTTTTTCTGCCCGAACCCAAAAAGAAATATCACTTTTGTGTGTGGATTTTTCTCCAGAAATATATGAAAAGAGAAAAAGTACGCACGGCTGCGGTTTCACTATTAAATCTCTCTCGGTCAATTTCATTCGACTTGAGCTCTATTCTCTGTTCTCTAATTCTTGGAAGTATTTTTTCGGGGCTTTGTGAGAATACCCTACATGACTATGACCATACCAAAAATACAATAACAAAAAAGTTTTCTCCCTTTCCACTATTTTAATAAAAAGAATACAAAACTTTCCTCCTCTCATAATTCTAGTCTTTAAAAAAAGTACACAATGTTCTTTCCCTTTCATTCTTTGCTTTGAGCAATTAATTAAGTTTGCCTGGGAGAGAAAAGTGGAATTTATGATTTTGATTAACATGCGAAAAACTTACTTAAACCATTACTCTCTCTTTTTTTTATGAGTTTTCCCCTTCTTTCTCGCAATAAGAAGCTCGCGCGACTCTTTTTATTAGCTCCGGAGAAGAAAGTTAAAAAAAGTGTCTATATAACCATCATAAATTTTTTTTTCTCCGTCAGTCTAAATTGAATTCATAAAGTATATTTTAGAAGCTTTATAATATTTTACATTCTTTCAATATATTTTTTCCCTTGGCTGGCGCTACGGCAAGTTGAGTTATAGAGTTGACTGAATGAAGTGAAACGGAAGTTGAGATTATGCTCGTAATAGTTCTCATCTAAACTCATTCAAAACAATTCGCCACAATTCACTTCTTAATCTTTTCCTTTCAAAAAATCTGGTTTCGAGTTTGAACCTTGATAACCTCACGACACGCGCTTTTGCAACTGAATCTCTTTTACTACGAAAAATTATTATGAATCAACTTCAACAAGTCAAAGTCTTATCGGCCTATTAACCCCCAAAAACCAGACTATTGCACCCTTTTTTGATGACCAGACCACAAAAGCGATGATGAGGAAGCTCTCTGCTGGTATAGTTTTGGGTTTGGGGTTGACTCAACCTGTCTTCAACTTTCTTGATTGCCTTCATAAAAACTTTCATTTTCTATTATATATCAACTCTGAAGAAGCTTACCCTGATGTCTCGGCTGATGATGATGAAACTGTGGCACTCTCGCATTGTCCAGCCTCTCATAGAATCCTCGATACCTCCTCGACGCTCGTCTCGGCATCAGTGACGGCATCTGAAGGGGGTAATTGTACATTATCTGCTGCCAGGAAGGTAATAATGATGAGGACGACTGCACCCTCGACCTTCTCACGAAGGAAGGCCAAGGTCTGAACTGGCTCATTCGAAACTGCCTCTCTATCAGCGGTGGTCCATTATTCCACATGAAGCCGTCCCCTCTCGACCTCGCCATGATGTGATGAGGTCCTATTCTGTGGTGATGACCAGGCCTGTGCTTCCTCACATATCTTCTAAATATCCCTCCAGACGTCAGCTGGATGGTGAGGGTGAAGATGATGGAAATGGAGAAGAGGATGAATAGTCTCATCTTGAGGCGGAGTCTGAACGAAGGTATTTTTTCGAAGGAAAATTATTTTAGCTTTTCCTCTGCTTTAATCCTTTGTCGCTCCTTGTCCGTGAATGGGTCACTAGAACAAATATATAAGACCAAAAAACGTCCTTTAATATTTAAAAAAAATTGTTTTTATTTATGTAAAAAAAGTTGAATTTCAACATTGGGTCAATGTCACTATAAAAATGATGTGGAGTTTAGTTTAGCTGAAGAAGAAGAAAAAAACTTTCCCTTGTTCAAAGGAGAATTGAAGGAATAAGCATTCAAGCATTCTTTAAGGAAGGATAAAAGCCGGTTTACACGTTGATGAGTGCGTATAGCCTTTTGGCATGATCCCCACAAAAAAAAACTGGTCGGCAGTGTTCAAGTAGATATATAAGCTGAGAGTCAAGGAAATATTATGGCAATTATTTAGAAGAAGCGTATCATTCGCAAAAAGGATATATACACGAGTAAACCGAACCTTAACCACAAAAAGATCGATAAAAGATTACTGACCAAAAGGGAGCTTCTCTCTATACATTCTATGACGAATGCTCAAATCTTGTTGAGTCAAGTTTTAAACGAAAGTTTTTCCACATTTTTATCATAATCATCATCATAATAGGAAGTTTTTTTTCTTGGTTAAGGTCTGCAGGAAGATGATGAGGATGGTGGTGGTGGTGACGTTATTGGTCATGAAAAACTTTCATTCTCCTTCATTCATCATCGTCATCGTCAAATTCACAAATTAGATTACATGAGGTATGCCATGACAAGAAGGTGTGAAGTCAGTTAAAGCGTAATTTTTTTTCAAAAAATTTACACACGAAAAACTTAATCAAGTAACGAAAGGTGTAATTTAACCCTTTGCAAAAAATGTCAAGTGTGAAGAGATGATGAGAGGATGAATGCTTGTATGTAAGTCATATAGGCTCATATTTTAAGAGTTCCTTCTTTCCTCTGCTGACACCAATTTGACGCCCACCTCATCTTCCCAAAGTGGGAATAGTGACCATTAATTATGAACAGGCACGAAAAATGTGTGTTCTCAAAAGATGGAGATGATGATGATCGAGTGAGTGTGATTAATTATTTTCAGGCTAGAAAAAAGGCCAGGGAAGATGTGATCTTGAACAATAACAATAATCCGTAATTATTAACGATTCATTGGGTTTCAATCGATTCTATATCGAATGGGATTATAGCTGGCGGTGGTCATAATCGTGACAATTTCGCTGGGGACGGGAATACCCTCCAGACATGTGTAAAAAGATTATGATCCTATCGCCATCATCATCATCATCATCACGTTATAGTCTTTTTATATATTTTTATATCGACCAAATCAGCATCAGCGGACAATTTGACATGGACCATTTGAAACTATAATTTCATATAGACACTCATCTTCCGAAGGATGACTGACCCAAATTGCCGTAATAACCGTAACAGTTACACAAAGTCTAGCTTCAAACCCAAGTTCAGATTTTTTTGCTAAAATGCTCACTCACACAACGCCTTTTTGTTTAAGCTTAAAAGCTCGTCTCGGTGAGATGATATTGTTTTTCGACTTTGACATGAATTGATGTTTATCTTGTCATTGTGGAGCAATGAATGGAGAGGAATTTATATATATATGGCTTCAATGTGAAAATGGCTTCGTTCGAAGGGTTCTCGAGCCCGATTATATTTTAGGGATTTGAGATCACAGCATTCTTCGAAGTATTGTAAAAGTATATTTTTAGGAGAGAGGACCTCTTGTCCTTGCACCACAAAATCTCTTCCCCCATCATCAAAATGAAACGGAGCATCAACGATTATCATTTTTTTGTGGGCAGAGAAAAATTATCATTTGAAGCATGAAGCACCATTTCCCCCGAAAATAACAGTAATAATCAGGATAAGTGTAGGGAATTTGGGAATAGAATCGATTTCACAAGACAATATTCCTACGACCTCTTAGAGACAATGGGAATCACCATCTCTCAAAACAGATATGATTTTATATGAAGAAATTATCATCATCATTACAAAAAGACTTTCGGATCTGAGCTGATGTTATGCTGCTGCTATAATCATCTTCTAGAAAATAAGAGTTCAGAGTTCGCTTCGTTTGTCTTTGTATTTTTTTCAAGGAAAAATTCAACGTTTTTTTATGAATTTGAAGATTGGAGGAGGCAACAAGGAGCAAATTAACCTTTGAAAATTGACGACCTTTTTACTTACAAAAAATGGCATATCAGTCTAAACGGAATGAAAATGAAAGGATCTTGTTTCAATTTATTAAATGAAAGTGAAACTGATAGGCGAACCTAAATTAGTGTGGTCAATTTAGGGGAAAAGTTTGGTATACAAAAAATTAGAGTTCGAGACGTTTATCTATATTTTTTGCCCCTTTTTGTATGTATACCCATTTCCCTTCAAATGCTTTCAAATGGAATCATCATAAAAAAGGTGAAAAATCGAGCAGAACCATTTTGTGACTTGGGCTTTGCGAAGATATATTTCTCATTGTATTCCACACGGATGATAACATGATATCCGAATCCTCTTAGATCCATTTCCCCAGGTTTTTCGAGCACTTCCTTACTTTTTGCGCATCACTCCAAGGGAAATCCATCTATATTCATACATGTCTAATCTAAAATAAGTATATCTCTATCTAACTTGATTTTTTTTCAGGCATCCCACTCCCTTTTCCACCTCCGCCATTTATTTTCTTTCTCTCTCTCTCCTTTCATCTAAAGTTATTTGCATACCCCCCGAAAGAGACAAATGTTGTGGAAAACACGCACTTGGCAAAACTCAGCTCAGCTCTTTCTTTGCCTTAAAAAACTTAAAGAAAAGGATGAAAAAGTGGAAATCTTCCCTCAAGCCTTCACTTCACTTGAATGCTTTTTCCTCTCTCTCTCTCTCTTTGTATCTTGCCCCATCATTCATTTCCGGTAAGTAAAAGAAGAAGAAACCGATACGATACAAGATAAGGCAACCAGAGGAGAAAACCAAAAGCAAACAATAAAAGACAAAAAAAGTTTTTTTTTCTTTTCTCGTTGGGGTTGAGAGTGTCTTTTCAAATCTAAAATGTGAACTGTGTGGAAAATGAGAGGAAAAGTGGAATATAAATTCTTATTTGCATAATAGACCTGAGGGGCTTTCCTTTCTGATGATGGCTACACACCACGTTTCCCTTTTTTTCTGAAGACGTTTTTCAACATGTCCTCCAGGGGTTCTCTGGAGAAAATGACTTGGTGACATTTGTGTTATTGTATGTATATGATTATGTTGTGTTGTGTCTGCTGTCTTTTTTTCCTTCCTGATGAAATGGAGAAAATGTTCTTTTTGGAGATGTGCGGTGAAATGATGGAGAAAAGAGGAAAAAGAGACGAGAGAACAGTTCTTGTTTTTCTTTATCTTGCTTCACTTTCCTTTTATTGACGGAAATGATAACTGCTCTCTCCAGTTCTGTTGACGTGGCTAGTTTTTTTGTCCTGATTTTATTTGAATTTTTTGTTGTTGAGGACATGCTCATTTTCAAAAGAGGTTGTATCCTTGTGTTGTACTTGTACCACATCAACTTCAACAGGATAAGTCATCTTTTTTATGGTTTATGCTCTTTTCCAAGCAAACATCTCATCACCATTTTCATTTTTATTGACAAATGGCTAAATTTCATATAGGTGCCAGTTGCCATCATCCTCAGTCGAACACTTGCACAGTTCCGTATTTAAACAAACATGGTCTCTGCTTATGGGTCACTTGTACAAAAAAAGTATCTTCTCTCAGCCCAAATATGTTCTTCGAATTTACACCATCCTTTATTCCTACTTCCCATATTCTACTTTTTTCATTAGGAAAAAAACTTAAGCGGGCGCATGTTCTTTTTATTGTGTGTGCATTCCCTACAAACCTAAATAGAATATTGGTCGTCATTGTTTGTTTTCATCCGTCTTCAGTCTCTCTCTCTCTCTCTCTCTCTCTCTCTCTCTATTTGTTCTTGCATAAGACAGAATCAGAACAAGAACAACGGCAAACACAAAACTGTTTCATTCTCTCTCACTCCCCTGGCCTTTTCGCACATTTCACGTCTCAATATCTTTATTTGGTCCTTCTCGTCAATAAATCTTCTTTTTTTCAAATGTTACTGCAATATGCACTGCCGCAGCCAGGACACGACACTATATCGACGTTTCCTTAAAAGGGCAACTTGAAATTACTTCTCGTCTCTCGTGCAGACTGCAAATTGCAATGGGTGTCAAATTAAAAACGAATTTAAGCTCTTTGAAGACATATATCCCTCTATCCCGACACGATCTGGATTTATTATATTTTTAAAAAAATGCGCAGATGAGACACAGACACACGAAGGGTGTCTTTTAAGGAGTCGAGTTGAATTTCGTAATAAAATTTAATGACTCTCATCTCTCGTCCTCATCTTGAAATGATGTGTACAGATGATGCCACACCAGAGAACATAACGGAATCTTTTTTCTTTTATTGAAAATCAGTGCAGATGCAGAAGGGGAACATGAGTTTGGCTCAGCTCGAGACCTAATTCTAATCGTTTCATTTGATGGGAGATGCAGATGATGCCCCTCTCTCCTTTAGCTAATTATTATTCTCCAACTGCTCAAACCCAGAGGGTATGCTACACATAAAATGGCCTTCTTTCTTCACTCTTCAAAAAAAAAGTTTTTTTCTTGAGCAAGAATGGCAAACAGCTGGAAGCTATTCTATATATAAATATATATATTCTCCTTTTAGCGTAATTTTCCATTTACGTTTTTAAAGAGAAGATGAAGCTGCTTCCATCCATTCCACACAAAATGTACACCGATATCTCATTTAGCATTAAAAGGAAACGTACAAAAGCGCCCTCATCTCTTCTCAGAACGAAGAGGAGAGCTGCAAAATGGGAAGCGATAAAAAGTAGAGAGAGAATATAAAATGAATACGGTAACGGGAGACAAAAAGGAGTAACGATCGCGGGGAAAATGACGGCAAATATCTACTAAGAAAATGAAGACAATGACAACAACAGTGTAGTAGAGTAGAGGGAATTGAAATACGCAAGTAAAAACTTTTGGAGAGAGAGGCAGAGATGCGCTTTTAAATGGTAAATTGGGAATGGGAAAAGGAGGAGAGGAGAATAAAGGGTTGAAGTTTTTGGAGACAAAAGATCTCATTCCCACAAAACCGAGAGGTGCATCGCATTCTTGCTCTATACCGCATAGCAATAAGCAAGCTGAATTGATGTTGATGAGAAGAGGCAAGAAACAAAACAAAAGCTTGTATCATGACACAGAAGAAGCTCATTTCCTCTTGTATTCTTTCCGAGGTGGAGGAATGGAGTGAAGTGGACTCCAGTCCAGAAGTTTTTTTTACCACTTTAATGACAATGATAACGGCGCGGCATGTGTTAGTGTTGTTGCGTGCTGGCGCATATAAATTTTCCATTAAAGCCACAAAATTGTCTTCAGCGAAGGTATTAAGAGACATTATCTTTTCACACAGGAAAAAAATTGTTTACAAAAAGTGAGCATATGCACACTGCCTGCACACTTGAACAACTCTATTACCTTTATGAGGACACAATGGGAAATAGAGAATGTTTCATACTTGGAGAAAATTTTTGGAGGATGATAGAGACGAGAGAGAAAAGGAAAAGTGTGAAGTGGGGAAGAGGGGACGAGGACAATTGACAATATCCTCTTTTCTTCATGGAAGAAGTGGCTTTGGATTTGTATAAGGAAAATGAGAATGTTTTAAGCTATTTCTTGTCCAGGACTTTGTCCAGGGATAATATGTGGTGGCTTGCGTGATGATGTTGATGACGATATATATGTGACATGCGACTCCGAGTCGCCGTCTTCTCTCTGCTGAATCTTATCCAGGAAAAAATATCGGCTTCAGCATTTAATCCTCTTTTTATTACTTTCGTTTTCGGGGTGAGACAGCAATACATGTGCACTTATGTATGTGTGTAGCTTCACTTAAATTGTGACGGAATTAGAGGAAAACCCATGTCTCAAGTTCTTCCACTTAAAGTTGAAAGACTGTGAATCATGTATTTCCCATTATAGATGACGGATTACACACGTTGAAGTGGAAACAGATAATTGTCACTGTCGCCTTTTAATATTGGAGACTTGTTAAAACATAAAAAAAACGTCTACATTTTTCGCTATTAACATCAAAGCTAAAACTAACTATCCTTCAGCATTCATTCGTCTCCTGTAATAAACTGGAAAACTTGAGTAAAATATATCTCAATTTTTTTATAGAAATGTTTCCAGCAAGCAAACTTTTTATTACATCTTCATACTTTTCAGTCATCTCCAAACTGCAATAAAATTACAAAACTAGACACCTGCATTTTAGCCGAAATACGTGTGATGTGAGCAATAAGAATTTTTGGTGAAGTACAGATATTCTTTCGAAGATGTAGAAAACATCTCGATCACTTTTTCCTCGTCCAACTTTTCTTAAAAACTTTATTCGTCCCATTTTTCTTTTCACTAGGAAATAAAGTATGACGGGTGTTTGTCGAGAAATTGCATAAAGAAAAAGTATTAAAATAAAAATTAGGACAGGTCATAAACTAAAATAATATTTTGTGTTTCGTGCCGTTTACAAAAAAAATCGAAATACGTACAAGAATCAAGTCGTACAGGTGAGAAACTTTTTTGACAGACTAATGTTAATGCACGTCCAGATTTAATATTTGAGATTTTCCAAACTCTGTTGACCTGTTAACTTTGTAAAGTAATTAAGGTTCATTTCCCTTTCAAGCATACTTATATGGCGTAAACTTCTGTTTTTGCCAAAAAAAAATCACAGCATAGATTTGGCTTTCTACATCAATATACTACATCCCTCTCCCACCCATTTTTTTCTGGAAAAAAACATGCCAAAATGTGTTCTCATTTCTGTTCCTTTTAGCCCTGGTTCTCCGAGTAATTATATTAGATTATTGGAATTTTCGACGAAGAAGAAAACTTTCTTTGGGAATTTGCCCTAAAGAAGAAAAAAGTTGGACATTAATAATCGTCGTAGTCAAACACGGAGGAGGAAACCTCCTTTTTCCTTCCTTTCTATATTATATTAGCTTTTTTTCTCCGCAGTCATTGGATCCAGACTTGGAAGCCTCTATTGTTCAGCTTCAGCTTTTATTGAAGAAAAAAAACTCTGGAGAAGAGAGAAGGAAAAGAAATTCCTCTTTTGAAAGAAACTTTTTTTTTCCTGGTTTGGGTTTTGGGGGAGAGAAAACGATGAAATGAATGAACGCTGCTAATATATTATCTTTTGTGTGTGGAGCTACAACTCTTACCTAAAATCCGTTATAAAAACAAGTTGATTGTGGGCAAGCCTCTAAAAACTCTCTCTCTGGATTCTGGAAAGAAAAGCTTTAAATAATACTAGAGAAAAAGTTTTTTTTCCTAGCGAACAAAATCCTGGAGAAAATCAAAGAAACTTTTGTTATCGTTCAAAAGACAGCAAAAGAGGAAGTGGGGGAAAGTGAGGGAAAAAAACTGACTGGTGTTTCAACTCAAGTGTGCTCTTGGATATTTGATACGCTGCTTTTTCCATCTCTTTTTGAACTGGAACTGGAGATAATGAATGAAATGAAAGGATTTCTTCAGAGAAAAAAAAACCTTTAAGTTGGAAAAAAACCTTCCCATTTTTTCTCATGTTTTCCAGTTGTAGCTTTTTGCTCAAGTTCCACTCCACAATTTTTGTTGTTTTTGCAACATTTTTTCAGAAAAATGGAACAGATTCGCTCAATGCTCCTCTTCAGTCATTCTTTTATCATCCGCCCGTCACCAGTCGCCATCTCCGTCATTATCATTTCCTCTGTTTGGTTTTTAATACTGGAGAAGTGTCTATGTATCCTCCAGCAATGGACTATGGAGCTGAGATTAATTGAATTGAATTGTATATGAGCTGGAGGAGCACACCAAGCCAAAGACAAAAAAATGTGGGAGATCATTAAGCCTTCCTCACTTTCATCAAGTATACTGCGCAGCCCATGAACATTTTAGACGAGGAGAGCATTTCCACATCCGAAATAACACGCCTTGTCCCTTTTTCTCCAGACACTTTCTCCAAGTGCTGTTCTGAGGAAATAGATTGTTTTAATGGAATTCGCCTACCATTTTCTCCCATATAAAAAGCAAGTTTTTGTTGAATTGCACCATACCATTTGCACATGATGAGTAGTGTACATGTAACAAAATCATGCAAATTTAATGCACATTCAGATTCCAGCCCAGAAAACATCTATCTACAATTCTACATCACAATTTTTTTGAAGAGACATAAAAAATCATCAAGCAAAAATGCTTTGTCTTGTTCGTTCCAAATTCCAAACGTTTGATAATGATGTTGATGCTCATACATCAATTCAGAAGAGCTGAGCACAAAAAAGCTTTGTCTCTCTTCTAAAGTTTCATGTGTGAACAAAGTGCGAGAAAACATCATCACATTTCAAACTTTTCTCCAAAGACTCTTAACTTCCATCTTGTTCTTTGAAGAAGACGAAGGAAAAAACATCATCTCAAAAATGTCCTTCGGGAATTGAAAAGGGCTCTTATCGCTTCGTTCCAGAGAGAGGACCCTTGTTTCAAAGACAAAGACACCAAAGTTGAGTTTGTGAAGAAGGAGAAGAAGAAAGGTATTTTGAAATAAGAATACACAAAGAGAAACATCATCAGAACCAAGGAGAAATTCTTTCAATGATCACAACTTTCCTCTACTCTCTCTTTCCAGAATCAATAACTCATCGTCGTCGTTTGTCGCCTAAGACGTTTGGAATTACAAGAGGCTTTTCCCCATCCAAAATTCATTTTCCTTGTAATAAAATAATCATATATTTCCTTATATTTCCTATCATCATCATCCTTCTTTTTCCTTCCACTTTTTCATTGTTTTTGTCGGCAATTACTTTCTCTCCTGAATTCTCCTGGAAGTATGGTGTGGGTGCCAAAAAGATGGAAAACTTTCCCTCGTTTTCCTTCCGTCTTCACTAAAGTATGCAATTCATTACATTTTTTTCCTCTCTTCTCTCTTGTTTCGAATGCCATATTAGGAAAAGAAGGAAAAAAATGAATGGATTAATGGAACATTTTTTCTCTTCTGATTACTCTTCTCCAGGATATAAGTAAAGGGGAAATCCCAAATCCAGGAAGCATTTTAAGAATTATTGCGGCAACAAAAAAATAAAGGGAATATCTTAAGCAATGTTTTGTATCCTGGAGAGGATGAGAAAGGATGAGAAAAAGATCTCTCTCTCTCTCTCTCCTCTTCTACATATTTTATTACTTTTTTCTCTTGTCTCTATCGACTTGTGTAGTTCTCCAGAGTAGATAACTTATTTTCATCTCTCATCCCATTCTTATATATTCTACATAAATTTTAGTGGAAAACAATATCCCGAGATAAAATACAAGAGTCGTTTTTCTCTCAACTTGATCCAATTTTTCTCTCCTCTCCTCTCTCTCTCTCCCGTAAAGCTGTATCAATTCCGCCAATAATGTTTTCCATTCTTGTCTTATCCCTTCTCCTTCTCCTCTTTTCTCCAGGATTGAAGGAACAAAGTGAAGTACACATATGATGATGCTAATGTAATATATTGAATCTCATATCCGAATATTTTTTTTCACTTTTCCATCCCTTTCTCTCTCTCCCTCACCTCTTGAAACCAGAATGAAAACGTAGAGAACCTTTTTTTTCTCCAAGGATTTTCCAGGTCTTATGTGTTTTAGTGGATATTTATGTATATTATAGCCGTACAAGAGTACACCGTTTTTCGTATGTGACATTCTCCCTCTTTTTGGTTTGGATAGAAAAAGACAACAACCAGTCTTAACTACAAAATAAGACTTCTTTCTCAGATGTAAACCTTATCTCTTCCCCAAAAGCTTCTTCATAAAAAATAAACTGAAGCTAGTTTCGAAAACAGGGGGAGATAACGCTAAATACAACCTTGTCTTGTGTGTTTTCTTCTTCTTCTTCTCCAGACCAGACCCAGAACTTCTTGCTTCCATCAGAGAAAATGTATATAAATCAGTGCTCTACTTGGTCGGAAGTTCCATCCGCAACTTCACCTGACTCGAGCCTGGTAAAAAGAGGCAATTCCAGCGAAAAAAGGAAGGACACTTTCCCCCTTTTTTCTATCAGCTTGAAGGAAATGTGCACACATATTACCAAAGCATCTTCTCGGAACATGTGATGAGTAGGTTCAGCATCGTCGTCAATAAGTGGAGAAATTGGTTAGTTGAATTTTCTCCAAAAATTTCCATCTTGTATGCTACTCTCTCTCTCTCTCTCTCTCTCTCTCTCTCTCTCTCTCTCTCTGCGGTGGTTT
>JAQFZW010003389.1:0-13142 GCA_034687055.1 Heteromurus nitidus
CGGAGGGAACTCGAGAAAATAATAAAAAATTTCAGCTGGCAGCAAATGCAAGATAAATCGATATATTTTAGTGATGGGTTACCTGGATGTGACTGATTTGACATTTGGGCATCATAAATAAAAATTGAACGTCGCTAATAAATTTTATGGTTCGTATCCCTATTATTCTATAATGCATTATAATTTGTGAGAAATGTATATTCGTACGAGCAAAAAGTTCGCCAAGTTCGAGCAGCCAAAATTAATGTTGTTGGAAAAGTGAAAAACAAACATTTGCTTTTTTGCTGAAAGCAAGTCTGAAAAGAAATTGGAAGATGATATGATAGTGGATCCGGAAAACCGCCAGACTTTGTTCAATTCAGGGTCAGTGCGGTTAATAGGGTATATCTCTTAAGCAACCTTGCTCAATTCTCTCGAGTTTATTTTCGCTCTCCCAACAAACAATCGCCTATGTCGTCTTCATGCTGCTAAAACTATCTCAGGTGAGTTCATAAAAGTAGCGGAGCGATAAGATGAAATCCAGGAAAAGTTTCAACTCTGCGAAAATGTCATCAAATGACATTTGTCTAACAAGATTTCCTACTTGAGGTCATTCAGTTCGAGCAAAGTTTGAAAACTTGATACGTTCCGAAGGAAGGTAAACATTTGGACTGGCAGAAGTACCAACCGAATCTTTAAAGTAGGTTTTTGGCCTTGCGCAGAATAGTGCATCACAGACGCTCTTATTACTCCAAGAATCCACACACATTCACACGCCGACATAATTGAACCTCACACTAACTTGTACGCACTTTGTAGCTGAACCCTCTCGAGAATTGGGCTTTCCACGCCCAACCACTTCTTGCACACTAATAAATGAACTCCATATCCCGGTAATAAATCATTACATTGTTGACAACCTAAGGGATTTCCCCGTGCAAGGAGAGAAGACACCAGATTGTGTTACGTTACTTACGACCTTTGGAGAATTTGCTCAACCCAGATGCTATCAGCATAGCATGATCAGGTATGATGATGTTATCATGCCCGCCTACACACATCTACAACTTTCTTCCTTCTTTTGAGAGAGAGAGAGTCCTCCAATAGTTGCATCAAATGCACCTTGCAACTCTTTTACTTTCAGAAAGCGTTTTCCTGTTCTAGTATCCCCCTCCAAGAAATTCAATATAGTTCCATAACTTCCTTTCCCAAAGTATACAGTTTCGTATGAATCGAGATTGGGAAACCATAAAATTGTTCGAGGAAGCTATTTTCCAATGGATAAATATAACCACCACATATTCGACATCACGGGAATTGGGAAACACGCAAAACCACACAACTTTTCCGACTCCTTCTGAATTATATTATTCCCACGTTGATGTTGACGCTGAAATTCCTATTTCAAACTTTTGACAGAATAAGATTCTGTATGCATGAGAGATCTTTCATCTTTTAATTCTGTGGGTTAGCAAATTTGACAAGTCAAGTAGAACCGAGAAAGCCAAATGTGTTTGTAGTGTGAGTATGAGCCACCACAATGCTGCTGCTGCTGTGTACATATGGCTGCTATGTATTAATATTGCATAAAAGTTTTTCCTTCAAAGGTTGTGCAATGAAAACTTCTGAATATGATTTGCTGCTTTCTAATTTGCATAGCATAGTTCCAAAACATTCTCCCGTCCATAAACATGGATTTGAATCAGGCAATGAGTGAAAAGAAGTCTTCTTGTCATTCATGTCGTGTTCTGAAGTAAGGTTCCAGATTTAGCATCGTGCTTCCAAACATCCAGATTGGGTTCAACCTTGAAACGTTCTCCAGCATATTGTCTTGAACAGGCCGGAATAGTTTGCATTTCGGAAGTAGATATATGGAGTCAAGGTAATTATTACTAAATGCATACGTGGGAGCAGTAAGCATTTATTTCCACATCTGTTTATATACAGCATTCTGGGTGTCAAGGCATATTTGCCCTGGTGGGTGGTTACGAGTACAATAATAACCTATTCAACTGTTGTTCAGGATAATTGCAAAAGAGTGTTCGTTGCTTCAAAAGTGTGAGCAACTAAGGATAAGTACTTATGTTAGTCCCTACATATTCAAAAGGGCATGCCAAAGGTATTGCGACGATATGGTATGCCTAAAACGATGAGTTTATATTTACAGACCGTCGTCATGCGAGAACTGTACAGTGAAAATTGTCACGCCACATTACTCATATGACGCGTGCAAGGAATAACTCTCGGTCGAAATGAAAACTTGTACTTCGTTCCAACTACATCAATTTAAAAATACAATCTTTCATAAAAGTGAAAGTAAAAAAACCAGGGCAAAAGGATACGTCCTTTCGTTACTTGTTAATACCAGTATTATTTGCCAATTTTTCCTAAATTAAGCGTGTAAGTGTGTATGTCCAGGAGAGGTGACTGAGATGTTGAAACACTTATACACCAATATATTTTTAGACACTCCTACGCTGTTGAGAATCCTACGAACACTTTTCCCAATCAAACTTTTCCATTTCGTGGTTTAAGAACTTTCCATCAAAAACTTCGGGCTACTACGATCCCATGTGCTACACTAACCTCTCCCTCCTAGTTCCGAGCGATAATGTAAAACCCCCAACTTTAAAAAAAAGTATTTTCCTTTTAGTCGAAAAGCGACAATATATTTCTTGAACGGAGTATTGTGTTCGAATTGGGCGTGACTATACAGTCATATGGGTTAGGGTAATTACTATATTTCCACTGCCGTCTCATATATCTTTAATGGTCTTAGCAGTGACAACGCTAGGGCTCGTAAGGCGTAAATGTCTCCATTCGTATGACATTTTAATGTAAACGACAGGTGTACGCTGTCCCTAGTCCCTACGCATGCAAATAATTTATTTGAACAACAATTCCTCCGAAAAGTTCCACCAAACCAACCCAAAACATATGTAACTAAAGGAATAACCTTCTGCCGCCGCTGGACTACTTCCAGGTTTCCTACTTCACCTCCAAGTCCTACTACGAAAATGTTTATTTACCAAAGTAAATTATGAAGGGAGTTTGCCGTTTTACTTGACGCGGATATCATAAAACCAGATTGTTTTGTGTGAAGTGCGTTTCTTTGCTCGGGAAACACGATCGGTCCACTTCCCCAATAGTCAATGACGTAAGGCAGTTCGGCAATTGTACTCAACGTGGTAATTTCCTTTGTGCCACTCACGTAAGTTATATTTAGGCAGTAATCGCTTCCTAATTGCAATGTTCTGCTGGTTCATTTTCCCTCGTGTGTATAAACAAATACAACTGTTGTACACACGGAAGTGTATATTTGAATCGGAACTAATGTATAATGTACACATTTATATCTACTCCACAATCTTGCAAATGTTCACCTTTCCTTGTGAAACCCCCAACTGCAAAGAAAATGATATTAATGTCAAAAACACTTCTGACCACTCCAACTGACCAGATTGGGTCATTACACACACGTTCACATCCTTTTCTGGATATGTTTAGGTACTTTATTTCCAAAATCATGGCGCTCGTGCAAGTGTTAATTTCAGTGAGGATTCCCTGATGCTGATAACAACCATATTTTGGAAAGCTGGAAATTTCCAAAGTCAAAGTATTTAAGTAGTTTAGCTCCGGCATTAAATTCAGTGTGAGCACAAAGTCTTTATCACGCAATGCACTCACTCAGTTTCAATTACACTTATAACTTCACAGAGCACATGTTTCGTTTACCTTTGAATAAAGGTAGACTACGTATACACTCGTATACCTTTGCTAGTGTGTCTACGGAAAGGAATTATAGCTACCTAATACTCAACTTCACAATAGAATGAATTCTGGCAATTAAAGTGATGACTCTCAAGTCACTCAAGAATAGTGTCATGGTCATATGATTTGTGGAAAAAATTGGCAACCCATTTACTTTAGTAGGGACCGGGGACGCTCCGTAATTAGACGTTGTTCCGTAATCTTTACGGCGGCAAGAGGTAGATTAATTAACTCATCACAAAATTCTGTGAGGTGGGGAATTTTTTTATTGGAGCTCACATCCTCTCGCATCATCTTATTAATGGGATTACACAGCTGTCGTCATCCAAGCGTGCGTCTTTTACGAGGAAATAACAAATGAGAGAGCGTCTTCAATTAGTACATTATTAGGGTCGGCTATTTTCAGGAACTAACGTCAAAAGGAGGAATCAGTATAATTGCCTGGGCCTTTATTCCATGTTCAACGTTCAACGAGCATTTCAATAATTTTCACTCGGGCTGAAAAGTGAATGCTATATGTCCAACAATGTACAGACCATCCGTAAAAGTAAACGGGTTGAGTAAGGAAGATAAAATAGGACGCGCGTCGGCAAAATGCTTTCGTTGAAGTCACGATGAAATTGGCACTGGATTCCTTCCATTAACTATTAAAATATTAAGTTCCTAACGGGATCATTCGATTTCCCTCAGTCCAGTCTCCACGTAGAGGGGGGAATGAGTTAATGTACGTACATGAATATGTCTGCAGAAGAGTTGGGTCAAAGAGAAGCCTTTTGAATGAGCATAATCATTGTTAGCGTGATGGTTATTGAGTGCGATAGTGTCTGCTGATTCATTCCGTCTAATTCAGTATTTATATGAAACCCTGACGATATGAGATCTTTAATTTAAAAATCCTCGTCCACGTTCGTTATAACTCAAGCAGCTAGGCTAGTGCTATGGATGGAATGTGTATCAACCGAAATCAGTAATAAAAAGTAAAGTATCCAGTAATCACAATTTACGAGTCAGTTACAATGATTGGAAGAGGGAAAGTGGGTGCGCCATATTCGAGAAGAGAAAGTAAGCCCGTTCTCTCTCTCTCTCTCCCCTCAAACTTCTTATGTAAGCAGAGAAAGTAGTTGATTTTATGTGAATTATAATGAAAGAAAATAATTGGCGCTGGTGGTACATGAGTGCACCATCAAAACTGCTGTTGTCGAGACTGAATAAGGAAATAAATTAGTCGTGAGTGCTGATGTAAGAAACTTGCACTCGAGCAGAACGTTCAAATAATAATATTCCGGAGAGAGGCTGCCAAAAAGAAAGGAGTACCTGGCTGGAGATTAGATGGACGGAAAGTAATGAATATGAGGGAATGAAGGAATGTCTTAGGTGTCTGGAAGTTTTTTTTCTGAAGCAATAACAGTTTGTACCTCTCTCCCTCTCCGTAATGTGCATAGTTTTTTTCACCCGAGAAAGAGAGAGAGAGAGGATCTCACCTCCAAACAACAGCGCACACGTTGTCAAGAGGTGAATTTTTAGTTTTAGCTCAGCTATTCAATTTGTTTCTCTCATATTTCCAATTACATTATGTCACACGAGCACCGCAAAGCTGATCTGTGTCACGTTTTTTGATGCCGCCGTTCTGGGACTACGTGTCACGGGCAAAATTGAGAACTTTGAAATAAAGAGGTAGCGTTAAATTTCTCTCCTGCATTACGATAAAGCAATGGGATGGGAGTGGAAGCAGACTTGTCGTGAGAAGTAAGCAAAACGGCAATACGGATGTTCGTTGGACGGTGTGTATTGACTATATCCACAAGCAAAACTCGGCAATATTAATCCTTCAGTTCAGTCCGACACATGAACCCTCGATGAATCGTTTGATATGAGGAGAAATGTGTCTTCAATTCTTTTTGTCGGCATCGAATCGCGAACCAATAGGAAAATGGACCACCAATCCAATCCAAACGATAGAAACCTTAATTGCAAACTTCTTGTTCCTGTCTTTCTTCATTCTTCTCTAAAACATAGCCTCTTTCAAGTAATGGATTAAGTTTTGTGTAAAGTAAGTGCATTGAAATGTGAGTGCGTCAGATATTTTTCACATGTTCTTCGTGTCCTATGAGAAAACTTGTTTGTCTGGTGTGTTCTCTTTCTCTCGTCTCCTTCTTCTATTTTTATCACAAATACAAAGTAATTCTTTGCAGATGGATAATAATCCGTCTGTCCCATGGAAAAAATGCGATGTCCTTGGATGAGACAAAGTCAGCATTATGAGATGAATTGGAGATGATTGTAGTGGGATTGCTACTTTTGCTTTGAAATACAACATTTTAAGTAAAAGTAGGTAACAGTTTATGTCACTACAAAAAGGTTGAGATGCTTTACTTTTATAAATAAATCACACACAATAATATCATGCTTGTCACATATTTATGCTGTTGTGGTATGGGTTTTTGGATACAAAACTCGATTTATACATTTGCTTAAGAAATGCAACAAATTGCTTTGAATACGACCAAATCCGTTTATGCATGCACTTTCTCAAGTAAAAGTACACTAGCCATTGATATACGGCCAGCTGCGATATTATCCACGTGCCGAGGATTTTTATTTCTGGCCTTGGTACTTTCTCCCATTCTGATTTAGACGGTGTACGATACATTTCTTCGTCCATATGGTGGTGTTGACATGAATACAAGAGCGTCGTCCACTTCCCTCAAAACAACTACTCCGCCAGCCAGACGGTTGACGACACATGTCTGGAGGAGTTTTCATAAAATAGTAAAATAGTACGCTCACTTATTCAGTACGCATCCAGCCAACATTGTGTATTATTATTAAATGCGAAGTAATCCTGTGGTCACGTACGAACTCAGCCCACGCTTACCACTAAATATATACATATATCCTTCTATCTAATTGCGGTTGTAACTTAAGACGAATTTATTGTCCCGAAACCTACGAAAAGGATGTCGATAAACATTTTCTTCGAGGCAGACATTTGCAACAAAATCAGAGCAATTTGGAGGATAAATGTGAGTGGATGGGTTATATCGTTGGGGCAGAACAGCCATATGTCAGTGGACATGTCTCCATTTTCACTATTGTTTTCGCATGACGTGTACAGCCTTGCAAATGATTTTATTGAGCATGAGGAGCACTTATGAATATGTAAAAGTATTACAATTCGAGCTGACGACTCTAAATTCATGACGAATTCATGCTGGTGCTTAATGATCCATTTAAATAAATGGAAACCAGAGAGAATTCTTATGTGTCCACAAGTTCGTTTTTGAAAACATTTTAAAATCACGAGTCCCAAATTGGTATAAAATTAAAACTCGGACGAATATGGAGAAATGTACATTTTCTCAACGAATGTCTTGATTTTCGTCATATGTCTAATTTGGCTTCTACAATAAAAGAACCTTAAATAACCTTCAGCAATAACGGTGAGTATATTTTGAAAGCATTTTCGCATTCATTAAGGAACTCTGCTCAGCTCACAAAGCTCATTTAGAGTTGACAAACACGATAAGCAAAAGCATGTTGTGGAATAAATCTTTTGTGCTCGACATTGTTCTCATTTCTAAAAGGAAAACTTGAAAAGCAAATTTGTCTGAAAAGAAAAGTGAGGCACAGTCAATGTCCAATTTTTCAGTATGCATGCTAAAGCTGCGGAAAACATATGTATGCCCTTCTTTCGACGTCCGCGTGCGTATGCTTTCTAAAATTTATTCTTTGTGAGAGTTGAAACGAGGAAAAAGTTGTGATGAGTAAAGTCTGCAAATAATTTATCCAATACGGTTTGTTAGCGTTTTTTTCTTGCATTGTCGCCATATGGGAAAAATGACTATAGTCACTTCCGAAGTTTCACATTGCAAATAGCTCAAAATCATATTGGAAAGTCACATATTATCCCATCAATAAATTGGCAAACTTTTTTTTATTCCTCAGAGTAAACACTTTTTTGACGAATGAAAACTTTGTCTACCTACACCCTTTTTTCGGCTATCCATGAAGTTTTTTTCCCTTCCTTTCTTGTAACTAGGTTATGGAGCAATGCTGCCATTGTCATCATCTTTCAGTGAAAGTGACTGACTTCTCTAAAGTTGTACAAATGGGAAACAGCGTGCGGTATCGACATCATTGTTGTTGTGAACCACTTGGGGCAGTTCTACCGAGAAACTAGTGAAAGGAGAGAAGAAAAAAACTTTTTATGTTTGTGTGATTTCTGACAACAGATTGTGCCCTGTTTTCCCTTATTGTTGGATATTTATTTATAGAAGAAATCCTAAAGTTTACACAGGATGAATAACTTGCTCATTTCTTCTTAAACTCATGTTCTCCAATGAATAAAATGTTAGAGTGGGCTTCATTTTTAAAAAGATGTAAACCAGTCAACTAGTCTCCTTTCCTATTCTGTATTCGTTAAAAGGGGAAAAGGAACGCAACTGCGAATTTTTTTGTAGATGCTTTTTTTGAAGGACGTTGGTCAAGCTTTGCATTCCTTTCAGACGAAAACTGTCAGTGTGGTCAGCTTGCATAGGTGCGGTGCAAACATTTCATTCGCACGTAGGGTGCATACAAACCCATCATCACACAGAAGGCGAGTGAGTGTGAGAGAGAGTTGACCTTACTTCAGGCTTAAAGGGAGACGCGATCAAAGGATGGAGAAAACAGTTTCGGGCACTTCTGGAGCAACTTTCTTTTTCGGCCAGTTGGAGAGCAGGGTTTTCTTTCACATTCACTTCCAGTCCCCTATAGAACACGTGGTGGGGGCCGCAAGCCACAAATACTAATTCCAATGGTGTTACTTTTACTTACTTAAGCGAACGTGATGTTTCCCCGCTTATTACATATTTCCTTCACATAACTTTCCCTTTGGATACTTCACATTAACCTTAGGTATATCTTTGAGATCAATAAAAGGGGAAAAGTTGAAGAACTGTCATATACAAATAAAGCAGTGGCTCCTTGAGCCAAACCACACATCTTTTAGATCGACGTAATCCTGGATTAAGGTAACCAGATTGCGGATGACGGTTAAATAATCGGCCAGCCCCAGGACCAATTGAGAACATAAATTTAAATAGGAAATCTTTTTAATCTTCTAAGAAATTTTTTACAAGAATATATGCAATGCCGTAACCCCCATCAAAACGGTGTAGTTCACATTGCCCCTGGCTTTTGGTGAAGTGGTTCCGAGTTATTGATTTGTTTTTCATTCCACACTCTGACGTTTAGCTTAAGCTGCTCATATTAATGGATGACATTGCCTAATTCTTATATATATTATCCTTATTCGAAAGCAATTTTTCTTAGGATTTCCGCCGTTCTCTGCCTATCACTTGTTAGACTTCATCTGTTGTAACACCGCCGAAGGGATCGGAGATCTCTTCATTTTTTTCTCTCCAGAATGTGTGAGGGAAACCGATAACAATAACTTATCTGTTGGACACCTCACAAACATGGATGAAGGAGACTGAGGGTAAATAATGATTTTTGGGTCGGATGACGACGAAAGACTTGGTGTGTGTTGTGTTGTTCCACATTTCTACGTCCTATTTCCAACTTTGTGGACAAAATTTGATTCACGCCAGTCTTGTCTAAAAAAAAGTGGGCTTTCGTTTCTCTTCCCCAAGTAAGTCATGTGTTCAAACTGATCTGAGAGAAGAAGGCACATACAACATGACGTGCGCATTTCGTCCAAATAATGCAATAAGTAGTGATGCTTGTGGAAAATCGGGCTCTATTGTGGCTCGCGTTGATATATAAGTAGAAATCTAGAATGCGTTAGTATTCAGTTGTCGTGCAGTTGCCACTTGGCTGGATTGGAATACACGTATGCTAGCACGCCATCGGCTAAAGTTGCCTTAAAAAACGACGAGCTTATATATCATCCATGTACATACCTCAACTATTTGCACTCACTCGACCAAACCACTTGTCCTCTTTTCAACTGAATGTATCTACCTACGTTTTTCTCAGAGGAACGCGAGCGAGCGGAGCGATGATGAAAATCATCAACGTGAACGAGCATCGCATAGAGACATCTAACTTAATATATTTATCTAGGAAAAAAGTATTGTTGTGTTTGCTTCGAACTAGGAAAATCAAAGTAGTTTTTGTTACACGGAAAATACATGTCAGTTTTGCCTACTTTCAGATGGGAATTTTTTTCCTTATCCAATATATCTTAAAGTTGGAGTCACACAGGCAAACACCTGCAATCAAAAAAAAAGTTTGGAGCCAGGGGAGGAAATGTGCAACTGCATTTTTCACTTCAGTATTCTCGGGAAAATTTATTTGCAACACGAAATTTCGCAGTAACTATACTGCATCCTCGTAGAGATCATGTAAGTAAGCGATTTTGAGTGTGTCCGTACGCGTACCACATTCCCTCATGTTGTCTCTGAATGTCTGAATATCATGGACTAATGGTGCAAAATGGCGTTGATTTAGTAGGTGACATTAACTAGGTTACGTGCTCACGCTTCTCCTTGCTAATATCATAATGGCAACCCATTTGCAAAGGAAGGGAAAACTCGCCGTTGTCAACGAGTATATATGCATCATCAAGGCGAACACTATTTTTGAAGGTCGCTTATTCCTCGTATAATTCACTTGATGCATTCGTTTATAAACGTTAATTAATTTACGCGTATTACTCCCACCAGTTGCATACTAATGATGATGTTGATGGCTTCATGATGATGGGCTCGCGGTATTTCCTACGTGTGAGTGGGCAAATGGAGATGCCTTACCTCGTGGAGGAATTCTAATTTGTAATCAATTGCGAGTATTATGAACCAGTGTCTTCACATAGCAACTTGTACTGCTTAAAAATTGATTATCTCACGAAAAGGTCGCCATAAATATATGTTGGCAAAAGTCCTCCAATGACCTTGGGAGTAAGTATGCATATGCACTTTTTATTTCCTCTTAATACTTTGAACTGGTACACAACACCAAGGCTGAATGCTCCTCAAAGAATATTACGTCCGATTACGGTTTAATGCTGGTTGCAAAAATGATTTAATGAGTTTGCTCTCATTGAAATTCCAGAGAGCATCTCTATTTCATTAAGCGGAGAAAGTTAATATGACACGGAAAATACATTATATTTTGAGTGTTGCTTTGAAGCAGTATATCATCACACAAGTCCAACAAGGTGACTTCCAAAGTGTAGGAATTGTCGTTAATTGAAATCAAATGATTGTGCAATCGCATTAAAAGGAAATTCTTTGATAACTCGAGCTTTAATAGGCATTGTGGTTCCGTAGGTATCTCTAACCAGTGTGTGTTGTAACTGTAACCTGGAAAGGTAAATAAAATAGTGCTACTTTTGTCAACTGTTGAAAGCCACATTGTGTAATATACGTATGAACGAATTAATTACTCAAGCTGAGCTTGATCACACGACATTCCACCTAATAGACCTAATGCAAAGGGAAAACGAAATGTCATTGTATAAAGTACTTTCTTGTTACTTTGATGTTTGCATAATCATTTGCCACGAGAAAAACAAAAATCCGCCCGTTTCTTAAACGGTTACTCGAATTTGTGGCTACGGAAATTCCCTTAAATTAAGCTGTGTAATTTTGTGGTGAATGTATATGCTTTCCACGTTCAACACTACTGCTTTATCCGCATATGAAATCGAATATACAGAGTCAACGGCAGTTCGTAGCTTTGGGAAAGTAGAAGTCTAGGCGAAAGAGAGAGCGAGAGAGAAAACAGTTTATCGCTTATTTCCAAACAAGAACGTCAGCAGACCATTCTTCATCACGACGCAATTTAGTCAAGCCTTCTTCGCATCCTTCAAATATAAATTACATTCTACGAAATTCCAATTTTTCCTCTCATAACTTGACTTTAATCAACTTTTGACGTGACTTGCAAACAAACAGTAAATGCTTGTAATGTATTCTTTAAGAAAACGGAGAAGTCAGATGTGGTTGTCTGTACTACAAGCCGCACACCAACACTCCATTCTCTCTCTCTCTCTTCGAGCAGTCATGGGAAATAAAATTATGTGGTTCCTTTGGTTTCCTCGCAGAGAGAAAGAGAGGCTTAAGAGAAAAAAAAGAAAGTTAGGTTACACGGATGAAAACATAGACAAGGAATTTTTTTTGCATATAATGGAATATCTCTCCGCTACGTCATCGTCACACATGACAAGAAAAAGGTTTGCTCCTTCCCCTCATATGTCCATTACACAAAAGTTGCATGGTGGAGAGAAAAAATGCCACTGTGCTCGCTTTCACTCCAGCCATGTACTTACACAATTTTTAGTGAAAACTTTTCCGCCTCAAGTGCCAAGCTACTCGACTTTAAAAGCAAAGCTGTATAATACGCCCCTACAACTCGTGTGTGTGGAACACGAAAAGTTATGCATTACAAAAAAAATGATCCACCCAACATTTGTGGTGTAGCACTTCCTTGATTTACGACTGTTTAACTTGGGCCCTTCCCTTGCTTTTGCAACGAAAGTTTGGATAGTGTAATAGTGGTAATAATAATACCATGGTTTCCATGCATTGTCTCACTCCAATGTTCCAATCCCGTACTCCACCAACTTTCCCAAAAGATTCATCACGTTTACAACTGAAATTAGCTTATTTTAAAAGGCAAGTTCCACTTTCACAACCTCAAATATCATTTCCATTTCCCATTTCCTTTGACAATTGTCCTCCCAATATGCATTATGCTACGGAACGGTTGTTTTACCCCCACAGATAATCGCTTCTATGATGAATACCGCTTCCGTATTTATGTGTCGTCTGGCTCAAGTTCTAACTAAATATATTCTATGTCCTAAGTTGACGCATGCTGAATACTAAGTTACGAAACAAGGTATAGCCGCTGGGTGCTGGGTATATAGGTCGTCTTTTAATTTCATAAAGTGTGTCCGTTTATCTATATCCGATTACATTTTACATACTGATCGCAATCTAATGGGAATTTTTCGGAATTAGTTTTTTTTTCGGAAGAAGGTTGATAGCTACTTTAAGTTTGTGAAAGCGTGAAATCGATAACTTTCTTGTGAAAAGTCGCATCTATCCCATATTCCCGTGAGATTCACTGCCTCCTTCTAATTTCACATGTTGGAGTCGAAGAGGAAGGATCCCTGATGAGTCAATAGTTATACCGTCTGCAATTTTGAGTCGATGAGCTGTAAGAGTGTGTAGCTCACTTTTTTTTATCCTCTTTTCCCTTTGGGTACTGTGGTATGAAACCCGAGTAGGTATATCAGGTAGATACTGCTCAAGTCATTCGTAGTTCAAGTGGAGCAAAAATACTATAGGTATATATTTATTAATAACTAGCTTCCCGTGGTACACGCTGAAGCGTGTACTGGCTAATCGATTTAAGACACCAATATATAAAAATGTGCAAGC
>JAQFZW010003390.1:0-13140 GCA_034687055.1 Heteromurus nitidus
GATGTAGGTATCAAGTACGATGATGATCATTGTGATGGCCCGAAAGTCAAGTTGCATGCAAAACACAGACACTGTAATTCATGACGATGCCGCTTAAAACGCGTTAAAAACCGGTTTTGAAGCCTAGTGATATGTATCGCTTGCAGAAAAATTAAAAAGGGACAAACAGCTAGATTACAAAAAAAAACCTGCGTTATCGGTTTTTATGGACTGAACCCCTTGCGGGACAGGCGAAATATTGAAGAAACGCGAAACGACAATGAGAGCCCGTCAGAACGAAACAGACGCCCGTGTTGCGAACAAGTTTAAAGAGTGTGTTCTGTGTAAACCTTAATCATATTTCTCCATGAGAAAGTTTTAAGGGGAAAGCTAGACACAGCGTGACGGGAGCTCATCCCGTTACTCGTCACCATGCACGGAATACTGGTAAGACCGTTTTTTAAGTACGGATAATACATATTCGGGCTCGAGTTTAGTGCTAAAAATAAGAAAATAACACAGTAGCTTTCAAAACTGCATACGGAATTGAATGCGGAAAATGAGAATTGATATATTGTCCGAACAAATAATTCATTCATATTGAAATCCTTCAATAATGCGAAAAGTTTTTAGTTTGCTAACTGCTAACCAACGGGCCAAGAAACCAAAGAGGTAAAGGATCCGCATTCTGAGCAGGTTAATTAAAATCAAGCCGTACGTAATAAACACTATTGACAGCAATATCCCAAACACAAAAAGATGCTATCGTACATTTTCGGAGGCTTTAGATCTCAAGATCTCATCTATAGAAATTCTAGACATTGAAATGCACAGGTTAGGACATTGAAATGTACCTATCTACAACTATTGGCTTTGGCAACTATTGGCGTTACCGCCGTTACCTCAGCCTCGAGCTTAGCAAGAAAACCTGTCGACGTCATAACCAGCCGCAACAACTTTTCTTTAAGAATGAAAGTCTCTATTCTATTCTCTATTGTCTATTCCATTAGTATATGAAAATTCGTTAATGTCATTATATCCTACGTTTTTGCTTGCAGCAAGTAACCCTTATAGTTGCCATTTCTTTATACGTGCAAGTGGACACAAGAGGGTACGACGTCTTTCATCCCCCTCAACCATGGGTACTTTCAAGAAGAACTTTGTACGATCCTTCACAGTCCTCTTCAGAAGATAAAATTTCCGAAAACACGCCCCATCCAACACAACCCCGATCTGTTCAAGAAGGGGATGATAGTTACTTGTCTTACACGACAGCGAGTCAAGAGAGTCCTATTGAACGTGAATACCGCGGAGAGACAGCTCCGTTGGAGGAAACTGACTCAAGTGAACACCAAATAAATCAAAGACAACGCAACAGATACCGCGATGAGCCAATTGAAGATGACGTAGAACTCGACGAAGATTCATATACTCCGAACGAGTACAGGGAACCATCTCAATACGATCTTGCAAATCATTCCCCGTATGATCAATATGAGGGCGATGGAGATAACGAAGACGGTTATGAGGACGATGATACCAACTATGATGAAACGGCAAACTCTGCCCTTCAACTGGAGACGAATGCTGAGCCTTATGACGATGAGGTAGCTGCCAAAGAGGAAAATAATGCCCAAAACGGGCCAGAGACTTATTCACTTGAAAACCCTGCGCCGCAAGTGGGCGACAATAAAGAGAACAACGCCAACAATGAATCAGGATCATCCTCAGAAACCAATGCAAATAATGATGACGAGAATAACTCGCAATCAAAAGCAGATGATGGCGATGATGGCTCAGATGAAGACGAAGATGATGACACCTATGACGATGATGACGACGATTACGACTATGAGGATGATGACGAGGACGACACATACGATGACAAAGGTGGCAAAGGAAAAGGGAAGAAGAATAGAGACGACGATGACAAGAAGAAGGTCACTGCGCCGTTCTGGGGTGCACACGATCATGCATTAGGGAACACAAAGGGTGAAGGTTTTGCTGTACAAGGGCCCCCGGTATATTTTGAAGATGGCGAACCACAATGGCCCCCAGAAAGCTACGGTGGTCGTGGAAGAGGGGGGAAAGGCAAAGGGGGGAAAGGAGGCAAGGATAAAAAGAAAGGCAAGAAAGGAAAAGGAAAGAAAGGGGGTGGGAAAAAGAGTCCTGGATGGGGATGGAATCATGGCTGGGGTGGCTGGGAACGAATTGGAAATGGAGGATGGGGAGAGTGGCCAAAGGGTTGGATTTCTTCAACAAACTTGGACACTGGGGATCAAAGATGGGTAGAAGGAAAGGGATGGGTTGGAGAGACAGGGGTAAGCATTTAGTATATTATGTAGAGCAGCAATACAGCATGAGCTTAAAAGTGCGAGTAATATATGTTATTTATATTTTCTGATAATCTCAGGCACCGTGGATTCCGAAAAGAGAGTTCATACATCACTGGGGTCACCCATTAGGATGGGGTAAAATGGAAGAGCTGGGCCGAGGTGGCAAAAAAGGAAAGGGAGGCAAAGGTGGAAAGAAAGGAAAGGGGAAGGGCAAAGGTAAAAAAGGAAAGGGCAAGAAGAAGAAGAAGAAGTGCAAGAAGAGGAAAGGACGTGGAGGTGGAAAAGGTAAAAAGAATAAAAAAGGAAGGGGCTGTGACGAAGACTCTGGATGGGGATGGCCTAGGCCACATTTTCTCAAGCTGAAACCATTGCCACCACGGGGCTCTCAAGTTTATCTTAACAAAGGAGGCTGGCCTGCTAAACCTGTTGGAGGATGGCATCCAAGCCGAGGATGGGACATTTTGAGAAAAGTTACAGGTGGATGGGTACTTCCTGATCTTGTCGGAGTAGTTAATCTTAATGGCTAGTTAGCAATCTCTATTTAAACCATTGATTTTATATTAAACAATGCAAAATACAGGGGTTTTTATAATAAAAGATTTGAATGAATCGAATTGACATTATTAGTATGAGTTATTGCATCGAGCTCTGAACCGACAGCAACCTTTGTGAAAGCATAATTATACGCACTATATCTCTACCTCATACCAGGACAGCCAGCACTATATTTATGGTGAAAGCAACTTAGGAATAGGACGCATTCATATATAAAGTTTTTGAGGTTTTACATACCTTGCATACTCAATAACAGCGGCTTGAAATCCCAAACAAATGCCCAAGTAAGGTTTGTTGTTCAGACGGCACCAATTTGCTGCTAAGACTTTTCCTTCCATGCCACGTTTCCCAAATCCTCCTGGAACAAGTACCCCACTAATCAGGAGTAAACAAATTTATATAAAAAATACATGCCAGCGATGGTGTAATTTACCAATGAGATTATTTTCCTGTTCATTTTACTAACTTTCCTCAAACAACAAATTAAATTGGGATCGTACTTTATGATAAGAAGATTTTGTAACTTACTCCGCACCGCAAAGTATCTTCCATGCTTCATGATATTTTACAGGATTACTGGTCAGGGTCTCCTCTTCCAACTCTTCAGCATCAATATATTTCAAAACAAGCTTTCGTCCAGTTGCAAGTGCAGCATGACCCAACGCTTTAGTTACAGATGCATAAGCATCTTCCAGTCGAGTATACTTTCCCACAAGGGCTATTGTCGTCTCTTCATGCAATCTTTCGTGCCTAAAAGTAATCAAGGAATTCAACTATTTTTGTCTCAACTTAATCTTGAAATGTTTCTCTAGACAAATGTATTACCTTTCAGCAAGTCCTTTCCATTTTCTCATCAAATTTTGAGCGACAGGGATCGGAATGGGCAATTGAAGTCTTTCGCGGAAAATGTCAATCACGTTTTGCTGCTTCAACAGCAACGGCACGCGATAAATGGAAGCACAATCGTGTATCGAAATTACCTATGGTAAACATCAAACAAAAAGGTTAAATAAAAAATAAAGCAATACCAGTTTGTTGAAATTGCAACACCTTCCATTAGTCTGATATGGACATGGACTTGAATTATTTTTACAACTGTATTTATAGTACAAGAAAATAATGCTACGTGAGAAATATCAATCGATACCTGATGTGGAGCTACGTGACAGAAATTCGAAATTTTGTCTTTCACAGATTCGGTAATAGGATTTTCAGATCTACAGACTATTAAATCTGGACTTAAGCCCAATCCCCTCAATTCTCGAACAGAGGCTTGTGTTGGTTTCGATTTCTGTTCTCCGGTTGATTTTGGCTACAGACAAATTTTTAATATTAAATTATAAAAACAGACCATTTGTTTACTACAGATATACGCAAGAATGGTACAAAACATTTTAGTATACCTGTGGAACTAATGAGACATGAACACAAAAGAAGTTTTCCCTTCCCACACGGAATTGAAACTGGCGAAACGCTTCAACGAACGGCATGCCCTCAATATCACCAATAGTCCCACCCATTTCAATTATGCAAACCTATTTGAATCAACGAGCAATTAAAAATAGTTTTATACATAATCTAATTATATATCTCGCATGAATACTGCTAGGATATATAAATACTTACTTCGGGTTCCATATTATCAGGTGTTACAGCTCTTAATGATTCGGCTTGAACCCATTCCTGAATTGCGTCAGTAATATGTGGGACAACTGAAAAATAAATATTTCAATAACAATAACCAGATAGAACAATCCCCAACAAATAAATGACTGACAGTTCAAAAATAGAAAATTTGAATACTCACCTTGAACAGTTTTCCCCAAGTAGTCTCCCTTCCTCTCCCGATTAATAACAGTTTGGTAAATTTTTCCAGTGGTAATGTTGTTATCCGAATGGAGTGTCACGTCCAAGAACCTCTCATAGTTTCCTAAATCCAAATCTACTTCACCTCCATCGTCAAGTACATACACCTCTCCTGTTAAACAGCGAAAATTTCCCATGATAATGCTTTTAAAGCCTTAAAAGTGCATTTATTCATACCTAACTAGAACAATATTTACCATGTTCGTAAGGAGAAAACGTTCCAGCGTCAATATTTATGTACGGATCTATTTTGATAGCGGTCACCCGAAGTCCACAGCATTTCAAGATGGTGCCAATTGACGACGCTATAACTCCTTTTCCAATCCCACTTATAACACCTCCAGTAACAAGTACATACTTCATCTTGTTGGGTAAGGAAGCTAGGAAGCTACAAAGTGCAAAAATTAACAAACAAAACCAAAAATTAACAAAAAAATATACTCAATCTTCCACTGCTAACTACTTACAACTTAATGAATAATGAACTCGTGAACGGTTAAAAAATGAGCATGTCAACTACCTGCTGCTACCTCTATACTTTTCCACCCACCCATCCCAATTCAAAGAATTTTCTGCAAAAGCAGGCCAATTAAATTAAATACGCCATACAAAATTGCTCACAAACAAGTCTTTGTTCATTGTTAATTCCAAGAACCCCATCAATAACCAGTCAACGAGTCATTCACACCTTGTAATTTTTATAGAATCTAAATGAAGTATTTCAATTACCGTACTCGGAAGTCCTCCCAATTTAATTCCACACAAATTAACTGAAGAAGAAAATCTTACGTTGACCACGTTTTGTACTAAAACTGATAATATTTACCTCCAACCTCGCTCCAATTTTCAGCTGTGTTGATTCACAAAAAGAGAGACGCTTGTGTTCCGCATAACATCCGCATGCATCTATTTTGTCCTTCTCAAAAAAAACTCAGCGCATGTATTTTGAAGGCGCATTTACCGGGATCTTGATGCTCGCATCAAATATCGCATGGAACAACGAACAACGTGCTTTTTACAAGCTTTTATGTATGCCTTTTGTGTATATCCGATATCCTATTCTATGCACTTCTTCAAATATACTTGTCCTCATATTCACATCCCACCACCCTTAATGCTACTTTATGCAAATCATAAAAAATATAATCTACATTTGCATGAAATACTTGGCAAAGCTGCATGGAAAAGAATGCTACTTATAAAAAAGATGATAATGTCGAAATGAGGAGATTTTATGCATTGAGTTGGAGCTTAAACTACGACGCGACCACACAGATAGGTTTTTTTATGCCAATGCGTATGCTCACAGCACCAAAGCTGATTTATCCAGAAATTCTACTGGAATTCGAAGTATCCATCCGTCATTTTCGAGGTCCAAATTACGAATTAGCATTACAGATTACGAAAGGACGCTAGAAAAAGCATTGTGGGGCTTTGCTTGAGAGATACACAGAGACAGGAAGCTTCCGAAGACGAGGTCGAAGTTTGACTTGCCTTGGTCGGTTGTCGGTGGTTTTGGTAATTGAATTTGGAATTTTGAGTTGAAAACTATTGGGCGTTGGCAAACGCAAGTATTAGGTGGTGGTTGTCAGATCTGAAAGAGAGTTTGAAACTGTTTCATTCATTGGTTTGGCAGTAAACTGAGTGGGCTCAGTAGGCGTTGGATAAAAGGGAATAAATACTCCAGGTGGAGGTGGAACGGAAGTAAACGCGTGCCACCTCGTGAAGTTGTGGAAGGGGGATTACAATGGATCCTTTGGATCCATACGCCAAAGTGAGGCGCTCGGAGAGGAACAAGTCAGGCGCCACTGCTAAGTCGCCCAAGCAAATAAAGTTTCTGGAGGAGTTACCGGAGGAGGGTGATCCAATGTCAAAGATTAAAGACCCGCGGCTGCTAAAACGAGTCAGTAAGTTCTTGGAAGATGTTAGGGGAGACCCAGTCAATTTAAATGTAGTAGGTACGTTACGTCTCACATTAGTAATTTTACTGTACCACATGTCGGTGTTGTGCTGTTGGCTGTAAAAAGCATGAATGTCTTGGAATGAATGAGTGAAAATGAAGTGTGAAGTAAATGGTGACGCAAGTGGTTGGGACTGTGCTGGTTTAGCAAGCAAATGTTTCATTTACTGATATTCCATTCTTTGATTTGAATTTGTAGATAATGTGGTGGAAGCAACCACAGCTAAGAACTCACAATCTGGGTCAGTGATCGCATTGCCATCAATTGCAAGCCTTCCTCGCATTCCCCGCAAGACGTCGGCAATTCCAGCAGTAACAGATAATATGGGGAAAGCTAATACAAGCCCAGCCGAGGCTGATGATTGGGATTCACCTCCGGCTCAGAAGTCATTTACGCAGTGTGTGAAGCCTACTACTGCAGGGCAGGGAAACCCTAGGTGTAATATAACACCACTGGAGCAGGCTCCGAAGTCGAGTATTGGAAGTGCAGTGGAAGATGATTGGGACATGTCTCCTCCAAAACAGGTGGAATCTAATATAGGAAACAAGCCTCAGCCTGCGAAGGCTACATGGACAGCTTCCGCCTCTGAGGATTGGGGGGATTCTCATTCTAAACCTCCGGTTGTTCCAATAAGACCTGCCCCCAACGCTCCTACTTCAGCAGGACAGGATGATTGGGACAAATCGGAAAATCCGCAGACACCAATGTCTTCGCAACCTAAATCCACTAAAGCTGCTGGCTCAAATGATGACTGGGCAAGTCCGAAGGGGATATCCGTTGGTATGACGCGAGATGTGACAAAGCCAAAGCCGTCGATCCAAGCGCAAGCCAGCTCTGTGGGGACAGATGACTGGGATAGTCCTGGCCTGCCAACACCCAAATCAACTCCGGTTGATAAATCCAAGACACCTGCTATCAACTGGGGGGATGATTGGGATACCTCTGCAACTCCAGCTCAACCTGTGAGTAGATCACCAATCAAACCTGCTTCGTCGTCGGTTGCGAGTGGCTGGGGGGACGACTGGGGTGATGGAGGCGCTGGTACCAAGCCGGCTGCAACAAGTAGCACACTAGACTGGGGGACACCCTCCACGGAGTCGGTAAGCAAAGGGAGTGATGACTGGGGTGCTCCTAGCTCCAACGACTGGGGTGCACCATCTAGCTTCGGTGGAGGAGGAGGCTTTCGGGGTCGCGGAGGAGGTGGAGACAGAGGTCGAGGAAGAGGAAGAGGTGGCGGCCGTGGAAATGGAAGAGGTGGTGGACGAGGCGGAGGGCGTGGAGATGGTCAAAGTACGTGTGCTATACTGTTTACTTTTTATCGCGTGTATTTATGTTGTAGCTTAGCTAATTGTAATTCTTTTGGTTTGCAGGAAATCGGGAAGGTGACTGGATATGTGGTGAAGCAGGCTGTGGGGTCAACAACTTTTCACATCGTTTTCAATGCTTCAAATGCCAAGCGTTTAAACCAGGAGAAAGTGGTGGTGGTGGTGGTGGTGGTACTCAAAACGACTGGAACACTGGATCCTGGAACGATTCAAGAAAGAATTCTGGTTTCAACGCAAATACGGAGCCCCTGGGAGATTGGTCATCTCGGGGGAATAATGGGAGCTCAACTCTTACCGCAATGACAAGCTTCGCGGACTCGTGGAATACTACCCCCGCTAATAAACCATCCTCGGTTTGTTCCACTCCTTCCAATGGACCGAATGACCAGCCAACAGGAATTAAGCATGCAAAGTCGAAGAAACGTAAGCGCTATTCTTCATCGTCGTCGTCGAGTTCGTCATCGTCCTCATCTTCCGGTTGCAGCTCAAAGAAAAGTAAGAAGCGACGAAAGCATAAACACAAAAAGAAACGATCCCATGGACATAAACATAGAGATTACTTGGAGGCTCCGATGCCACTAATGCCAGATTATCACCTCCGTCGGGGTACTCCAGAGCCTTTTCGATATAATACCAACGCTCCAACTAGAAAATATTCTGACATGCGCTTTGAGATTAAAGCATCACAAATTGATGCAACCACTCAAACGCCTCGATTTCCTGATCTTGACGACACTCTTCCGATTAACATTATGGAAGCTTTCGAGACTGCATTACCCTTGAGTTACAGATTTTCAGCGATAAGTCAGAAAGAGGGAGGCGGACCAGGCGTTCTGGGAACGCTTATACAGAGTACTACAGTTTCTACCGCCGGAAAATCTGAAACGAACACAATTCGTAAAGTGAAGTCGTTGGAAGGATTATCAGTGGCTGCACCAAAAACTCGGGGTATGGTTACTGCACAGTGGCCAATGTATCAGATATCACTAGATTTTCACAAGAGCACGGATGAGAAACCTCCATCAGTGGGTGACAATAAAGGAAATGTCAAAAACACTAGAAGAGCTGTGAAGATTCCAGTATTACCACCGCCGGTAAGTACTGACAATGCTATCCCAATGGATGTCCAAACTAGCGGTGGAGAATCTGGCCCAACGGTCTGCGAGGAAAGCATGATCAACTGTGGTAACGCAGTGAAAGCTGAGAATTGTCCAGATATTACTCCAAATGTGAAGCATGAAGCGGCAGAGGAGGAAAACGTCTCGGTGGATGCCGACAAGCAAACTAAGGATAATGATGGAAAGGACGAACAAGAAAGCGTGGGATGCTCCAAGACTACTGAAGATATTACACCTCCCAATGAAGATGGGAGAGATCAGCAGTTGGACGGAGGTTCTGGTTCGCAATTGCAACTAACAATGGACGAGGGAAAAGTTGTTTCAATAGTCGAGGAAGAATGGTAAAGGCCATTATTGAGCATAACCGAAGGAAGTGTAACAGTGTAAGGCAATGAGTTATTATTTTGAGTTGAGTTGAATTATAATTAATAGGGTTAGGGTAGGGTTGATTTAGTTCATTCATTAGGTCCTATCCTCGTTCATCATGAGTTATTCTAATCTAGAACTTGTAGAAAGTAGTCACCCAAAAGGTAGTCACATGTAACTAGTAGAAAAGAATACAGGAGGAAATGAAATATTTTGTTAGTTATAATGTCAATGTGTCTTCGGGCGCATTATTAGGTGACTCGTAAATCATTAAGGACTATATTATATTATATATGACAATGTCGGTGAAAATAAAATTTTAACCGTTTTAAGTATATATTGTGTTTAATATTCATATCTCTGTCCTACAATATGATAATCGTCACATGAATTTTATAGTTTAAATATTCATCAGAAATATCACAGAAAGTCCAGCCAACAATCTTCCAGTGTTGTAGCAAGGTATTGTCTGCATTCAGGTGAGAACTGCCAACAGAAGCAAGATCACAGTGTAAAATACTTAAATGATCGTAAAGTGCATACTAGTTGTAGTTTGTAGTTATGTTCATTTCACATACCTTGACACTTTCGATGTGCAAATGTCGCAGGGTTTTGATTTTGGCAAGGGCAAAATATCCACTGATGTCCGTAATGCATTGGGCCTGCGGCCAAAACTTAGCCTGGTAGTCTTTTTGCTTGATTTTTAAAACCTTCAAATCTGTAAGGGTTAGAAGAAAGCAAAAGGCAATAGGAAGCGATTAGCCATGGCAGGTGAAAGTATAGATATCTTCTACATCAACTTGCTTTCACTTACTACTTAAATTGACCAAGGATGGAAGCACTTGATGTTCTTCTACTTTATAATCCTGGTAGTGCTCTGACTTCCTGATTTCATTACAAGTTTTCCTATCAATTCCCGTCAGTTGATCGTCCACGTTAAACCCATAAATTAAATACATCTCAAAATACTCCAAGTTCTGTAGATAAAGGCAAATAGATGCTAAGATTCTATTTCCATAACCGTCTAGTCTAAGCTTCGTCAGATTTGGGAAGAGTTTCCCCACAATCCCTATAAACTTCTCGTCCCTGTACCCACTAAAACTAATATCCAGCTCCCGTAAAGTTCTGCACTCACTCCCAGTATTGTTGGGGAAAAAGTAATGAATGAATCCAAAATCATGATAAACGGCCAGTTCCAATTTTAGCAACTCGAGAGTGGGGAACTGGGACTGGTAGTCGATAGACGGGGTGAATAGCGTGTACACATTTTTCCAGGGTACGGAAATGATCATGTGAAGCATCAAAAGCTTCTCCATCCGTGGAAAATGTATCATTCTCGAGTCTTGCATGGAGGAACAATTCACTTGAAGCTCTTGCAGAGTACCCTTTAAATTCATGAGAAGTAGCTCGACACTCTGAGCATTCACTTCGCCGCTGAGCACGGGCAAATGCAATTTCTTCAAAGTAGTCAGCCCATAATCCGCTAAACTTCGCAGAAGACTTTCACCCACAGAGCCGGGATACAGGGAAACTAGATTTTCACGCTGAGATCGTGTCAAGCAAGTAAAGTAGGGACTGGAGTGGCTATCCCCTCCTGTCGAATTCCACGTCCAGAGCTCGTAATGTTTTAAATTGGGCATTGTACTGAAAAGATCCTCGAGAAATTGTTGCGTCCACGCGACTTCCATGAGCAATGTCCGATCAATTTTCAGATGGGTTAGCGAGTGCCATTTGAGTGAGCAGTCTTGAAGGGGTTGCGGTTGCGGCGACGGTTGCGTTTGTTGGGATATTTGCTCCTGCTGGTGGCGATGGTGCAAGGGAGTTCCTCCTCCACTCTCCACCACCAGACATTCATCATTGTCTTTATTACAGTTATTGTTGTCTTTTACGTTATTGTTGTTTATCATGCTGCTACTGCTAACATCACTAGTGCTTTCTCTGCTACTACTACCGCTACTACTAAATTCACTAATGCTCCCTCGGTTTTTTGTCCGTCGGGTCTGACAAGTGTTATTATTATTATTATTACGAGTTCGGAGAAATGAGCTCTGAGTAAGCCTGCTTGGGAGATTCACGAAGTGGATATATTGAACATTTGGCATTCCTTGGAGGAAAAATTGTCGAAAGTCTTTTGCCGTTAGACTGCTGTCGTTGGGGTAGAAAATCTCTAGCTTTCTCACGTATTGTCCGTAAGTGTGACTGAAGTCACGCACAGTTGGGCGAGAGAAATTGATTCGGGGATATTGAGCTGTGAAGGAGAAATCGCTGTATGCAGGGAGATTGCTATGCTCGGCTAAAGAACTATTGTTGCGCGTCGTCTCTAGCTGCCGTTGCTGCTGCTGCGAAGCACTATCAAAGTTATCATTGTAATCTCCAACTTGAGCTTTCATGAAGGCAGTGAAGTTGGCCATTTTTTCAATTGAATTCGGAGAGAATACGATGCGATGCTTTCTCCGCACGTAGGCACCACCTTCTATGTTCCAAAGTCTGCATACTAAACGACAACTACAAAGGTCCGTGATGCTTAGGTACTGCATCACATTTCGTAGCACCTGCAAAGAGGTTTAGCGCACAGGATCAACTTAAGATTCTTAGTAGAGTTGACAATTCGTGCATGCATAATTGGATTTCTCATGTTTTCATACCAAGTCAATCATTAGCGGATGCTGGCCGTCATACGGGAGCACACTGTCTTCAGCACCAGCATCTTCATTCAGAACATTGGTCAAAATCTTGGAAAATATGTTGAGAACTCCGTTCTTCACAGTTTTCGCAGACTCAGTTGCGGTCTCGTTAATAGTTTGGCGATACTATAAAAGTGCAAGCATGGATCATATTATGCATTTTTGCGTTTGTGATTAGACCAACACTTGTAACATATTTAATTAAGTATTCAAAGTATTAATTACCTGCTCCATCATGCGTTCCGGTTCCATCATCTGCATTCTAACAAGAATGTCCTCTGCTGTTTCAACAGCGTCCTCGAGAGCACTCTCCATCTCCATCCTGAATTCAGACGGGTGCAATGGGATCATCGTGATATCGAAATCGAAAGGCAATGACAACGATTTTTCCGTTTGATCCCCCATTTTGTCAGATAATTCGTAAATTACAAGCACATTTAGAAATCTGAGTTACTTTTAATCATAAATTACAGAGGAATCGCGTAGGGATGTGGGCAATTTACTTTCATTTAGCAACGTTCTTGGATTGGGAGAGTTTTTGGGGCACATTAAGAATTCACACGTTCCAGCATTTAACATAATGCACACATTTAGAATACACGCACACTGCACACACAAGAATATGGGTGAAAGTCTTGCAGGACAAGAATATACCACAACAACATTTACGTGGAAAGTTAGTGGAGAAAGATAAATACGTATATATGTGCATCAATAGCAGGAAGCTTCATTCAGTGTCAGGAATTAGAGGAAGTATCGCTATATTTGTAAAAATGCTGAAGACTATTTGTACGATGTGTGTTCTTCGTGTAGCACATAATAATAGCTGCGTTCATATTTTTTAATTTTTTTTTGGAGAACCGACCAGTATAAGCACCCAAACGTTAGATATATTAAGTATTATTTTATTGTTCACTGTAAGATCACTTGTTAAATTTTTTGGTTGGTCT
>JAQFZW010003391.1:0-13137 GCA_034687055.1 Heteromurus nitidus
TCCTTCCAATTTTGGAAACGTTTCTAGACAAATCTCTTGATTTCTATTTTCTCATAGAAAATAGCAAAACCTATATTCTCGCGTTATTCATATATATTTATTTTCACGCATACTATTGCTATTACATTTACCGATCGCACCCAATACTTGCATGATCTACGATCATAAGGCAAAAGAACTCATATTCCTTTGTAAAGGCTGCATAATATTTACCAACGTAAATCTCACCTTACAGTGTGGAGTTAATTTCATTCGCCATCATCACACTTTATTTACAAATTCATCCCTTCTCTTGTTCCATTCTGAATCATGAGAGTTGTACTAGACTAAACTAAAAAGAACGAGTGTGAGTGTATGCATTTATTTTTTTTTGGCGTGGAGGAACCTTGCTAAATCTCTGAGACATCCCGGAGTAAATAAAAGCCACACAGAAGTTAAGCTGAAATAAGGAAAAAGGTGGAGAGAGGATTTTATGGGAAGACGGCGAATTAGGGAAAATGAATTATGGGACAAGGCCTCAAACGTGCAAAGATATTTTTATATGTCTAATGCTCTCTCACTCGTCTTCCTCATCAACAACACATCTCCTACAAATATCCCAGACCACCAAAATCCTAAACTTTGAATGTTTACATTTACTCACAATTCTCAGAGTCCCAAGAAAAAAAACACAAACTTCTCAAGCAAAACTCAGATCCACTCCAAGCTTCTATGCGTTTTTTTCTTGGTTTTTAAGCCGAAGTTACAAAGAGCAACACAGTGTGTGCACAAAGCATGTAATGGAAAAGGAAGAAAAAAATGTGGCTGTAAATAGGACCTATGTGTTTACTAACAAATATTACAAACTGAAACTATACACTGCCACAGTGTCGGATATATTTTCTCGACGAGAAAAAAACAAGCAAATAGTGTTTAGTTTACGTATATCGGAGTCGCATCAAGTTCACAAATCATTAACCTTCCTTGGCAGCCTTCTTTCTCTGAATAATTTTGAAGTTGTTGCTTCCCAGGGAAAAATGTGAAAAGATCAACCACCGTCACACCACCAGTCCCCATTCCCCATATCCTCAACATCGGCATCAAAAAATGCACATCATCATACTTCTCTCATTTCGACACACGGCTTCAGAGATTACTACACAGATTTTTGGAAATCCTGGTCGAAAAGTTGAGAATGGGAGTTTATCCGCTGAAAAAAAAACGTGTCATATGTCCAATGTAACGTATATAAAATGGTTCATGAATCTCGACTCAACTGTGCACGCATTACGCACAAACAGACGCACACACTATTTTCATTTTATGAATTCATGGACATCGCCGTATTCTGGGTTTACGATGTAACTAGATTTCCCCCCGTAAACTATTCAACTTCAGAGAGGATCAGATGATGTAAACAGTCAGTTGCTTATCAGGTTGTCCTTGTGTGGATGATGTCAATGTGCTGGAGAAGCTGTAAATCTTTCAAGCGCTTCACACAGATTACAACTGTCATATTACGGACAAGAAATATTGAGTGGAATTCCCATGTTCTCTTTCTACTCTTCTCCACGTAACTACTTGCTTCATTTTTAGTCAAAGTGGAAAGAAGGAGGGAAGCTCACTGAAACCTTACGTAATATCCAAGTTCATAATGCACTCATTCAGGATTTTATCGGGAAACGAGTTTAATATAAAATTAGATGGAGAAAAATGTATACATAATTTTCTCTCGTTGCTGTGAATTTCCTCAAAGTCCCATTTTCCTCCTCATCTTCAACTTTGTAATATGAAGTTAGCGTTATTTGACAGTGCGGAGATATGATTCTTGGTAAAAAAAAACTTCATTTACACATTTCCCCATAAAAATGATGTACAAGTGTTTACCTAATTCTGTCCTTATCACTTCATCTGTCATGGAAATTGACTATTGACAGATATATCATGAATATTAAGAATGCATATGTTTTATATGTGCTTCTTGGAAGCCGGATGACTTTTACGATTTCCTAGAACTGCCTTATGCATATCAAACGTGTCTCATCATCAGTTTCAAATTTCAACTTTGCCTTCGAAAAACAACCCACGCACTCTGACAAAAATTCAAAAATAGAGAATGATCCAACCCAATTAGCAGTTCCACACGACATATCCCTTTAAGAGATCAGTTTCACGCCAATTTACAAATTACAAATTGGAATACGCAGAAAAAAAGTGGAGCCGTCGAGAGGGCGAGATCAAGTTAATATTTCCCCATTATTTTAAGGTACTCAGACGCAAAATTATTACAAAAAACAAGTAGGAAAAATCGTGTAGTAAAATGACTTGAAAGTGTCCTCCTTCCTCTGGAAATATATTTGGATGAAACGAGTTGTGCTGAGAAAAGTAGAGACTGCGAGTGTGAGTGCACAGTGTACACGCACATGCACACTTCGAGCCCCATCAAGGATTTTGGAGTTGAGTCGAGTTCCCAGTTCCCACCTCATCATGTCGTTATGTCATGCATTCGGAATCGGATTTTGCTAAAAAGCGATCTGCAAAAGGATGTATAATTTGGTTGACACAGCACGCACCCACCTTTGTCTGCACGTCACTCGCTCCACTAACAAGACTCGAGCATCTCACTCCCCGTGTCAGTTTTGGCAAGAGAGTGACTCTTTCTGTAAAAGCAACCACCGTGACCTCGCACTGCCAATTCTTGTGAATGTTTGTCTATTTTTTTTTATCAGAAAAGAATGCTCCTCCGCGCTTCCTTCCTTAGATTTCCTACACCGAAATTAATCCTAATCTATAATGTCAGTCGTACTTTATTCCCCGTGTGTGTGTATGTGTTGTGTGCATGGGGAAAATCCTCTGTGGCGTCGTCGACTCCTTTGGTAAAAACAAGATGCACGACTTAGAATTTGGCAGAATGAGAAAAACAGAGAAGCGGACATAATGATTCTTGGAAAATTACGTATAACTCGGCTGGGCAGTTATATGTGTGCATGCGACCGATAATAATGGATGGATGTATCATCATATCACGTGTCTAACAAAGCACATAATATACGAAAATAGGGAGAGAAAATATGTAAACAAAATGGAGATTGAAAAAAAGGAGAGAAGATATATAGTTTTTTGCAAGAGGCTATAATGAGCACCTTATGGCGTGGATATACTCTCCTCTTTCGTGGATAATTGTGTTACGCGAATGCGATTCCACACTGATGGAAATAAGCGAATAAAAGAAATCGCCAGCTTCCTCCTTCGGTCATTTTCCTTGTGCATCATGTGTGCATAAAGTCAAGCTATATAAATTTGTGTGGTAATTTAACAGAAGGTCTCTCTTTCTCAGGCAGAAATAAATACCTTTGGCGTTATGTAACGTCGTCGAGGATGCATACCTTCGCCTTCGGTCATCCTTTTAAGCGCTTAGCTTATCTGCGGCAGACTGGAAAAAAACTGAAAATGAACAATAAAAGTGATAGAGAGAGAGAGGGAGAGTAATTATTGAAGGTTCTTGGATCAAAATATCTGAGATAGGCGCAAAGGTCTTTTTAAAGGATGCAAACATGCGCACAAAGCACAAAAGAATGCAATGGAGGTTTGATATTTTTCTCTTCTCAACAAAATCGTGATGATCATTGAGTGCAGCTGGTGTTGCATATTGCATTAGAGAATGGATGATCGGCTCTCTTTGAATCTTGGAAAGAAGATATGGAAATCCAAATGTTTGTCTAGTGCACAAAAGCATTGTTCGTACCATAACTTACTTCTGTTTGTCACGACGACGTCCGTCCGTCCGTCTGCGAGTTCTCACTTATGTGTCCGACGAAGAAAATCAATGCAGTCAATTTTTATTTCAAAACTGGTTATTTTGTGACAGTATTTTTAAAAGTAGATAATTTTTTAAAAACTATAAGATACTTAAGAGAACCTTCGGAGGTTTGAAGATGCTGCTTTCAAAAGGGCCAGCAATGACCCTTTCAGGTATCCACGCACTGCTCAAAGCCGTTGCTTTGAGTTTATTCTGCATTCATGAGCAAACAGAAAAGGAATGGTGGAGGAGTGATTGTGAATGTGAGGGCATGGCGATTTTAATATATACACGATCCATCCTGGAAATCACATTAGCCTTCCTTGTGATTGTGATACTCCTTAATTTACATACTTATCTTAATTGCACTTTTTGCATGCAGCTCGGATTATCTCCTCTCTTCTCTCTCTGTCGCTTTATGGACAAATGGAATGCCATACCGAAGCAAGTCGAACTTTTTATATAATAATTCATAATGTGCAAGTGTAGATTTCATGAAAAGAGGAAAGAAAAAATGTGAAGAGAACATCAAGTTATAATCTGCATATTACTTTGAACTCCACTCCACTCTGAAGTTGACAATTGCCACTCTGTGATCAAGATTAAACTTTCAGAGGCAAAAAATGCATTTTCGTTTTGGTCAATGAATAGAATTAAGGGCAAGAGGAGCGCTTATTGAAAGATTGAAACGAGGAGAGGAAGTATAAAAGGTAACTACTCGCTGAATGGATTTTGTATCCCTCGACAATGGATTTTCAACCTGTGACCGTGGACAAAATGGAATTTTCTTTTAAGATTTTCATTCTATAAAAATTCTTTTTCCCTTTCCCCAGAACGTACAAAAGGGATTTTTTGTGTTAAGTTTGCACTATAGCAAAAGCGAAGCTGCTGCATATTGTCATTTGGTTTGAATTTGGAAAGATAAAAGCTCTATGCAGTCCAGTCCACAAACACTAGCTCCACGTTTCCTTGAAAGGCCTCTCCACAACTTCAGTCATGTTTTTGGAATGAGTGATCGCCGCCGCGGAGGAATATGTCAAAGTAAAAATACGTGGCAGAAAATGTATAAAAATTGTTGAGCAGATGAGAGATATATTTCACTCTCTTCTCTCGAAGGGACGAACATCATCAGCGTAGCTATGTAGTCGCAGTCGACACACAATTTTATGCCATCATCCCGTGAAATGCTTCTGCATCCACTATCCCCACATAGATGACCATTATCTCCTTTCAGATGTCATTACAATACACATAATACGTATTTAAGCAGACTGCCGAAAAAAAGATATCTTCAAGTAGCTTATCGCGTCACATTTTTATTCTAGTCCTTTGCTCAATTTACTTAAGGCTTGAATAGAGAGAAAAGTGTAGTTATTCACTCTTCGTGGCCCTATTGTTAAAGAAAACATCATCTTCTTCTCCGGTACACAAACTTTTTCAATGAACTTCAACCGTGTGTGTACCCTTATTCGACTCTCTCTGATAAAAGATGAAGAGAGTCGCACACTCGGCTTGTGTTATGATGTGAATGTGAAGAGGAACTTTTTTCTGTTGGGATGACTGAGATGTATCAAGTGACTTGGTCCCTTGTCTCGATCATAATCTCCGCATTTTCGTGTCAAGTTAATGGATGGCTCCAAAAGCGACCCTGTCTGCAAATGGTCAATGTAACTGATGAACTGTTCTTCATGGATACTTCACTTTTCCATAAGGGCTCATCATCATTTTCTCACTCAACCAAAAATGGGCACACTGTCCATTGTAAAGATACAATATTTCCAGATATTAGCTTTGCACATGTTATCATGATTTCAATTTATTTTCAATATCTCTCCCAATTTCAGTTTCAAATTATGAATAGCAGTTTTTAATGGAACACAACAGGTAATCTCATATTGGTTCACTTTTATCAGAATTCCTCTAAAAGGGTACAAAATTATGAGTAAATTTAATAGCGCACATTGAACCCAGTTCAAGTTCAATACAAATGCCTCGTGTTTATCTCTCTCAAAATGTCATTTAAAGAAATCTACATTAACTTCTCCCTTTTTGTTCGGCTGAAATAAATTGAAAGCGTTCACTGGAAACTTTTTGGAATTTTTTGGGAACCACCTAATTTCATAGATTTCTTTCAAATGGATATTTGCATATGTAAGAATTAGAATGTATTAGAATGAGTGTGTTTAACGAGCTTGAAGATGACGTTTATGAAAGCTTCTTTCTAAACTTGACTCTTTTGAGTGACTTGTTGTTTGTGTGTGTGTGTGAGTTGCATAAAATTCAAATATTTATCTACTCAATGCTTTCGTGGATAATGCACACAAAGTTAAAACACTAATTTTCATTATTAGAATGAAAAGCAGGAGCTTGGACCCTTTTAAACATGATTGAAAACAATTTTTTTCTTCTCATTCCTCAAGAAACGTTTTTATCCTTTTGCTATTGACGACGACGAAAGATTGGAATGGGAAAGAGATGAGTCAACGAGATGATACAAGTTTTGAGAAGTTGAGGCGAGACGATACAATTTGAAGTTGGTGATAGAGAGCTACATTTTATGATGTTGACTAGGTTTACGAGAGAGCCAATATTTATTTTATTGTGAGCTTCACTCCATCGCTCAAAAAGAAGTTTTTTTTCTTTCTCTCGAAGTTGGTAATAAATTTTCATATTTTTACACTCTCTCTCTATCTATCCCATCCAACACAAAACATGAGTTCTGCTGAGTGAGTTGGATTTTGTGAAGAAGACAGAGAGAGAGACAGAGAGAATGATTTTTAATGAGTTGTTTCTTTTGACCAGCTACTGGATTGTAAAAAGTCAACTAATAAAAACACTGTTTGACGATCAGTTTAGCAAGATCCACTTAACCGGATGAAAAAGTACTCTGGACTTGAGAGTGAGTGTGTATACACACATTCTCTCTGAGAAGACAGGTTTCCTTCAAACCTCTCCCATTATTGTACAAATATAAAAAATTGCACATAGTTCTCTCCTCTCTCGTAATAACCTTTCATTAGGAATTGTACTTGGAGTAATTGATATTCACTTCTTTTATGAAAGTCTCACCTCACTCGAAACGCGTATAAAAACGAGAGAGGAGCAGCAGCAGCATTTTTTTTGTTCGTGGTGAAAAATATGAATGATCTCATTAGAGCTAGCGTCTAGCTTCCCGTCTTATTTCGTAAGAATGGCAAATGGGATGATTTCTATCATTAATCATTACGGCACACACATTCTTTTGTTTCATCTCAGAGTATCAATGTTCCTCATTATATTTTGCAATCAAGCTTCTTCAACTTACTTCATCATATCATCACTAATATTCCATTCATTTTCTATCCGATTACCACACTATCATTTAAAATTATATTTGGGTAACCAAGTCGAGACTAAAGGCAAAGTCGAAAAACGTTCTCGTACAATATTTTTTTCTTTTTTTCGGGGGAATTTTCTGCTGTGTGCTGCTCAAATAGCCTCATAGCCACTTTCCCTTTCCTGTTCCGGCCATAACTTCCTCTTCCCTCCCGATTATTGCTTATCAACTACACATCATTACATGGAACAAGTTACAAAATGCAAGCGAAAATTCCACTCCAGGCAACACACAACCCAAGTAATAAAGCATACAATTCTCTCTCTCTCTCTCGTTGCAAAAGTGCGTGTATCAATCCATCTGAGGCGCGCTAGAGGAAGCATATTATAAAAAGTAAAATGTTTTGATGTGTTGTCTCGTTGTCTGTGTGAGGAGAATGTGAGCACACACAAAAGTGTTCAGAGAAGAGCTAAAAACGTAACGTTTTATTGCTAATGTGTGGGACAGCAAATTTGCTTTTCTAACATGAAAAATGAAATAGACACACTATTTTTATGTAGCTGCTTCCAATTTCCACTCACAACTCACCCTTGGCTCCGTCTCTGTGGGAAGTAATAGCAGGGTTGCTTTGGGTTGTTGGTGGCTGTTTGTTTTACCAGGTTCAACTATCGACGTTCCTTCTGCAGAGGCATGCATCTACAATATCTCATAGTTGAATACTGTGAGAAAGTACGTAAAAAGGAGAGCCTGGATTGTGCAAACAAACCACATGTCTGCGTAAATTAGGAATGTACATAAACCGATTCACGTATCAAAAATTAATTGTTGCTCCTCCAGCCACTACATTATATTCAGTTGGATGATTTAGTCTAGTCAACTTGACTTGTTTGAGGAGAAAAGTTGTAATTTACAAATTACGTTTTGTAATATAAAATTAGTTGGAGTGATGATATGTATTTTTTTTGTCCAGGAGTAAATAATTTCGTGTCTATGCCTGTTTAGAAAGTAAAATGTAACGGGTATCCGATATCATCGACAACTATCTCTCTCGTCTCAACTTAAAAACTTGTTCGAATTTTTTTTACAATTGGGAATTAAAATTGGAAGGAACATGGTATGCATGGTGTTCACCGGAATAATATCATTCTCGTCTTTGTGATAATAATGCAAACAGTAATCCCGTTGACTGCTTACACGAGGCTTTATTGGTAAAATAGGAGCAAAAATGACGTTTCGTAATGAACATTAGAGATAGGATGATGATACAAATAAAGGGAAAGGGGAGAAGGTTGAAATGCATATGCATTTTCGCTTTAGCATGACCATGCAACCCCTTCAGCTGAGAGTGGAAGTCTTCGTGTTATTTCAAGACACCAGGTCTAACCAATTAATTCTAGAAATTAAAAGTTTCCCCTGTTGATAATAACAATCGGTCTAGGTTGCACGTTTGCTCCTCTCCTCTCTCTCTCTCTCACTCTGTCTGAAGATGATGTAGAGCCCTCGCGGCATATTTATTCATCCATGAATGCCACTGTTGATTTCACGACCCAACTGACTGACAATTTTCGAGTTCCTCCAGTGCACCACGAACGGGGAAAAGAGTTGGGAGGAGAGGAAGGAAAGGGGATGATGGTGGCAATAACATTAGCGGCTATAATATTTACACACATTATCCTCATCTCTCTCTCACACGCTTCCAGTCGACTTTAGTTACCCTGGAAAACACATTTTCCACACATTTTTCCATACCACGGAAAACGCATCCGAGTAATCGTAAATGTCAATAAAAATACTATAAAAAATTTCCATACATAGACTCCTTTCCAATAGCAAGTCTGCTTCTTCCGCAGTTAATTCTGAATTGCCTCAGCAAATCTATAAATACGTCTCGAGGGACGGGAAGCGATGGAAAATTGCTTGCACGGGAAAATGTTTAACAATGTTCAAATATATTTATATCTCTGCTCATAAAATTTCCCAACATTAAATCATCCTTGATGTGAGATGGAGAGAGAGAGAGAAAACAAATTCCAGACGATTTCACGCTCCTCTCGATGACAAAATTATTATCATTTTACTGATCAACATCAGCAAAGCCATGAAAAGCAAAACTTATTTATGCCTGGCTTCAGAAGAAAGCCTTCTCTTCTGCACACACGTTGAGAGAAAATTGCAAAAAAAATGCAATGCAAACTTACACCTAATTTTGTAGATTGAATTTTTCTGGTTCCAGAGGAAAAGAGCAATAGCCTAAGCCTCTGGAAGCATCGTATTTTGCGCAGTTAGGATGACGAGTAAAATAGCACTAGAGTAATAGAGAAATGATTACAAAAACAGGATTAGAGAGCAAATCAAAAACTTGACTGTTAGAATATAAAAGTGAAGGACAGATAAAATAAAAAAATATATATGGTAACCAGCGTGTTGTTGGTTGCTTTGAATAATCCTCATGTTGCACTCGCTATTATTTACGAAGTGCATTCATCATCATCGCACCACATCATGCAACTTGAGTTTTTTAAGTACAGAGCGAGTAAGTGCGAGAGAGAGAGAGAGAAGTGTGGAGACGAAGAAAAGTTAAGTAAGTTTCTCATCAACAAAAAGAACTGTGGCTATTGAAAGGAGAAGGGAGAAGAAGAAGAAGAGAGAGAAAAAAGAGAGAAAAGGTTCATTATACAATTTCAATGCCTAGATAATAATAGGGTTTGCTCTAACCTCCTCCAGTAATATCATGCAATAATAGGAACACACACATGCATGCATTATTTAAGACTGGGCAAAACATATTTTTCTATTCATCTCCAAACACATCCTTGCTCTAAGTATGGGATTTTTTATAATAAATAAATGCGTGTTGCAGTGAGTAAGTAGATTTTGAGCATAATAAAATATTAGCGTGGTGGATGGATGGATGAATAATACCGGAGCATGTTCAGCTCAGAAAAGCCTCAGAGAGTATATAAATATAATCCATTCCACCAGAGTGCTCTAACGACCATATTCATCATACCCACTCGAGAATCTGTCGTGGAGGAATTGAAGATTGCTAGAATGACTCAAGTAAAAAATATGATGCAAAATATCAGAGAGAAAATTATATTTCATGTTTGTCACTTGATGTGCAACCCTCCGAGACCTTCATGATTTTGCACAAAAGCCATTCCTCTGAAAGTTGTCAATTGAAAGTCAAATCTTGAATATAATTTGAGAGGATGACTCAAATCGGAAGTTCGCATCTTAAATGCACCTTGATAGATTTTGTGATAGTCCCCTTTTCAGTTTGGACAGTTGGAGATAGTGTGTAATCAATTTTTGAGTACTTGAGCAGAAACACGGAGTTGTGTCTACATACATGCACGGATACACAGAGATCGTGGAAAAATGGGAAGACTACTTCTGTTCTCTTGCCTGTTGGGAAGGAAGGCATTGACGAGTCGTCGACGACGAAGCGATACGCCAAGTCCAACTCTTGCATTATACACAATCCACACTTGCTGAAGGAAACGGTAACCCTAAATTTCCTCAGGGTTTTTATTCATGTCTGTTGTAATCTTCTCTGGTCTTCCTCCTCCATCCTCTGCTTCGTATTAGACGGTTTGCGGATGGGAATGGGAAAAGGTTTAAGTAAAACAGGCGAAGCACTCACACACACATAACCAACGTACTCTAGCTCTCTTCTTCTCTCTCTCTTAACCATTATTATTACATTCCCCTTGTTTAGTTTACTTAACTCGCCCTCTGAGTGAAGCTGAAGGAAAAGGAGGCGAAGAAGGGCTTTTAATGTTATGGCATTTACGAGGAGTAGACTGTTGCTTGCACAACATTCACAAGACGATGATGATACGTTGATGCTCTCCATGTCTTCAGTGAGAATGGAGGTCGAGCGAAGCTCTTATTTTCCAAACCATCCACCCCTTGTCTTCTTCCATTTTCCCCTCATTTTCAACTGTGGGGCTTCTTTTGAAAGTCTTCCCAAAACTTGAGTATTTCCAGCTCACTCCCCAACACTGACGCAAAAGGAATGTAATATGCAACCAGCAACTATATCACCAAAGATCTACCATCATCCTCGCATTATTACTAAAAATATTATATAAAATCCATATTCGAGAATATGAATACTTCCAAAACATGCCCCAACACTGGGAAATGCTCTCCAATTTTTTTTTTGGAAAAAATGAAAGAGCCTATCTTATTTCCATCATGAGTTTTCTCCCCTTTTCTGACAAGTCCACATTGAAACTGATTTCGTGTGACACTGACGAAAGATGAGGAAAATTTGAGCTTCACATTTCCCCCCAAAAATGAAAGAATTTTTCTCTTCTAAACTTTTTTGAAGCTACTCTGTGTTGATATACGTCTTCGACGTTCAACAAAACTGCTCAATTGTCAACCTGCAACCTCTCAGAAACAGCGAAAAAAAAAAATTTATGTGATGCAAGAATGCATGATCCGTGGGGAGAGTACATCTCGGTGGAATTGTTGGATTACCTTATTTGAGTGGAAATGCACTTGAAACGTCAAGTTGACACTGTCACTTGACAAGTATAATCTGACACTGCTGATTTCGAAAGCGGCCAGAATTTGCCGGTATCGATCTGTTCAAGTAAACTATTTAAGACTGACCATATTCTCCATGTTTTCGGGAACATTTCATAAAAAAGGTGTTCAATTCAGTCTGGCAGTTGTCATTTAAATTAGCGTCATCTCTTTCTCTCTCTCTCTCTCTCTGCTGAGAACAAACTCATATTTTGCTGAAGTAATGAGTGGTAAAGAGTACTAAGCTGTTTCACCCTTGAAAGCAAAGCTGCTCCAATTGCAAAGAAGTACATTTATACGTAATAATAGAGCATTGGAATGAAATCAACCATTATCATTATAATCTCGTACTTCCTCTCTCTCTCCTACCGATTTTCCTCTCTCTCTCTCGCACTCGTATACCCATGCTCGCACCAAAGGTAAACCCTTTTTTAGAGAAACTGACATTAATTGATATTGTTACATTCACACAAAGAGGGAGCGTAGACATATGCTCCGAGTTGCAATGGGATGTTATGGGTTTGTTTGTAAACGCCTGGAAAATTCCTTTTTGTGTGTGTGTGTGTGTGCCTAGCACGCTGTTAAAAATGATCCTTGACTTTCCTCTGTAATAACCACCTGAGTTGACAGAGCAGCTGGTCCACCATCCCTATCAAATTATCTCAGTATAAACTTACAAAGTTTGCTCATGAAAATTGCATTACGGGAATTAGCAATCAGTTCCCCTCACTCCGACCCAGAGAGTGAGAGAGAGAGATCCTGACAACAGAAAAGCGTTATCATCGTCATCAACAACTGTAAGAAAGGAGATAGCGTACATTCTACATTCAATATTAACTCCCATATTGGATGAAGAACCCCCTATATTTACTACAAAAGAGAATATTTTGGTATCTTAGCTTTAAAGAGCCAGCCGCTTTTCTCATACTTACTTTTTCGCTACAAAAGTAGGTACTTCTTTTCAGAATTGTGAATCACAATTTGTGATTCTAGGGTAGACAATTATGATGATGATATTGTGAGTGGAAATGCATCCTGGTGTGGAGGCTTAAAGGGTTATACGTGCATACCGCCTTCGGAGATGAAATGAAGGGATGAAGACGAAGAGAGAAAGGAAGCCATTGCACCACGTTCGCAAGAAAAGCAAGGGGGAAAATTGAGAGTATACATTTGTGGCAATACTACATTTTCTGTGTATATATTCTTGTACAAAATCACTCCTGAACTCATCACTTTCATGAAAAACTTCAAGAAGTTAAGTTAATGCACCTTCAAAACCCGAAAAAGTAGTATATGATGACTCAAGGTGTATTTTTTTTACACCAAAGTAATTTCATCTCTGCAAACATGGTGGATATATAAAAAACATGAGCTTTGACTGCTTTTACATCCAAGAAACTTGTCAAACTTCACGTTTTATCTGTTCAGACTCCCTATTTTCCCCGAGCGAGTAGACTAGCTAAATAGGAAAATACATACATTTAGGCAATTCAATCCACTCTGC
>JAQFZW010003392.1:0-13123 GCA_034687055.1 Heteromurus nitidus
CCGTGAAAGCATCGGACCTGGATTCTTTTCGAAGCATGATATTAATACGCTCGGTAATTTATAAGCAATTGGCAGTTACAATAGTATACGTATTAATTTCACATTTCTTAAGTAAAGTGTACTTACGAATGATTAATTATTTCTACATGTTTGCAGAAAAACACTCACGTGTCGGAAGTTTTAAGTGAGAACAAGAAGCTAGCACCTATTATACTTGCATTAGGATCGATTTCGAATTTAGATATTGAACAATATTTTGTAGTTATCCACAAGGTTTCCATCCCTTGTGGTTCAAAATTTTTGGTAGCCTTAGACACCTGCCTGAAATGCTTTAGTGTGCTCTATCTTCCGCTTCCCATCGAATCGTATGATCACTGGCTATTTATTCAGCATGGGGTATGTGGAAAACCGTTTTCCGAGACAGAGCTGCCACCGGTTGTTCAGGCATTGGTTGGTCAGATAATGACTAGAGTTTGATAGAAGTAGTTTTAGGAGGGGAAATGATGACTGATATTTGAAGTTTTAAGAATTAAGAATTAATAATGTGTTATTAATTGTAATTTTTATTGTGGAATGTGCTTTGGGTTTATTTTAAATATTCTAAATGTGTTTTATGAAATAAAAACTCCCGTGTGATACTGTGGGGCAATTTGAGTTCAACGGAATGTATATTTTTGTTTACTCCGTGCATCATGTTTGCATACTTGATCCAAAGTAGTTCGTAAGAAGTAAACGCATGTGACGTCATTCCATGCAGCAGGACGAATACCCTACTCATAGTGTAAGTGCAGGGTAACATGCTATTCACGGGGCATTTTTATGGGGTAAAACCTTGTACTTCGTGACTCGATTCTTGGGTTTACTTCACTTAGCGTCGAAGCAATTCACACTATGCATGGAGTGATATTTTACCCCATTCATAGGATAAATATTTTAGTGTGTATGCACTTATTTCAGACTATTATATTTTCAACAATTTCTGGATAAGGATTGAAAGAAAATGGGGTGTAATTATTGCATTTTAGAACGGATCCCACGGTCTAAAAAGCACATTCCTAAAATTAATAGAGCAGCAATCCAGAAATATGTTATCATATATACTCGTCCGAAAACTTAAAGCAACAAACATGTTATAATCTTATCATAATTGCGTGTCTAAATTTCTGTAGTCCTATTTGCGTCATTAGTCAGTGGCACTATATGCTCGAAGAAACAGGGACCATTTTGGATGGATGAAACAGTTTAAGATAAACACATCTTCCATCGCCTTTCTTATCTGGCTGGTAAGCTCTTGTCAATTACTCATTTGCGATTTGCCATGTACAGATATGTACAAAGTTTTTCTCGCAGTACCGTGGGATCGTTGGATGGAATGCGACAATTACTTTTACAAACAATAAATACGAAAGGAAAAATGTCTCGCAAAGATTGACAAAACGTCTAGTTTTGGGTCATTAATCACGTTTTTTGCATCTGCTGGCAGGACGCAGAAGTAGCAATATACAATAACAGTTATGATGAAAGTGAGTAACAAAATGTAATATTATGGTTATTTAGCATGGTGATCACGTACACGACATGCACTCCACAGGACACTTCTATTCTAACATGTTTACATTGATTTTAAATGTGAATTCATTTTTTATTTTAACATTTCCACGAAATATGCATTTATGCATACAACTATCAATGTTTTAGGCTGCAATCCTCACGGAGCATATACTCTGTAAACTCCTCCAATTTACCACTCTAAAAAGTCTGTTAGTCTGTACTTCCTAAATACGCGGTAGATCTTACTATTTTTAACTTGGAAGTGCATTTAAATTATCTGTTCAATGTTGAGTGTTGACACAAGCCATTAGCAGGAACTTTCTTGGTTAGAAATGACCTCTTTCATAGAATTGTTTACAAAACAAAGCATATTATTATGCAAACTGAATGCCTCTGCGTCCACATCTACTACACAATTTTGCTAGTTAGGCACAGTTTTGAAATATTCGAAGGAACTAATGTATATCTCAACAGTTCCATTATGAACATCATCATCCTTCTCATGCATATGCCCACATCGTTGTTTATACTGTTGTCCTGCGGTACAGCGACCATTAAAAATAGCGTCAACAATTGACTGAAGTATGGTGGTACCTTAATTGCTGTAAATGCATTGATGTACAAAGACCAACAACTTCAAGCGTCTCTGATCGGAACTGTAGATAAGAGTAACAAAAAACAGTTCCAGTTTTCTAAGAAATCCAATGTCCACATTTCCACAGACACGCAATAAAAACGACTAACTACAGGATAGCAATGGGACACGCTACATTTGCATGGAGAAAAACATCCTGCTCGCGATAATCCAACAGAGCTCACGAGCCTAATGCTAACATCATTTACTCAACATCTAGACAGGCACCTGATGCCGGAACTGTGGAACCCAAAAATGAGATCAGCAATACAGATTATGATTAGGAATATGTGCTCTACCTGTCTTTTGCGACTGGTGTCGTACACGCCAATAAAATATTGCCAGTTGCCGCAAACAGCAGCGGCAACAGGTTGTAAATCGATTTGATTGTCAAATCCTAACATTTAGTGTGGTCATCAACATCATGAATATGAGCAGCGCAGCCGGAGCAGAAGCAAAACTGACCACAATCAGAGTGGACGGACATTATTAAAAAATAGATATAGCCTACAATTATATATGCACTTTAGAGCGCCGACGGCATGAAAAGAAAAAAAGTAAACACAAGAGTTCAAGACACCTCATCCAAGCTACCCAACAAAAGTATCAATCAACTCGACTACTTCTAAGTACCTAAATAGCACACATCTCGATCAACTTTGCATAAAGAGTTTGCACTCTCCTGCTTCTGGATCCATACCAAAAAATATTAGTTACACACGTTGAGATAGTTCAGGGAACAGGTATGATGATACGCTAAAAAAATCACAACCTACGCACGAAGATGATGATGAAGCTCTCTACTATTGCAATGCAAATTTTGTTTTTCTTCATTCACTTTAATTGCATGTGCAAATCATATGCCGCATTCATTTAACTTTCATTATTTCCAGCTAACATTACCACGTACTTCCCAAACACGAAATCTTGCATACACTTTTATATTCCAATCCAATATAAAACGAATGGAATATTCTTTGCTGTATCGTATTTTATCCTCCCTCGTACTCGTGCCTGGAGCATATATACATTTTGCAGAAAAGATGTGAGCGTTGTTTTTCATCAATTCTTCTCATGATTTTTGATCGGAGAGCGAAAAAAATTAATAGTATAGTGTGCGAGTATGCATAAAATACACATGTGGGTGCACATATTATTTGTGTGTCCAGCATAATATTCAAAAGGGCTGAGCAAAGTACTTCTCATCCTCATCCGTATACCTAGTAAAGGCTCGCACAGCCGCATGTTTTACATAAAGTTGTAAGGAAATAGTGCAAGTAGCCAATTTCCCCAGGATAGTAATTCCCTAAGGAAGCAAATTCCTGTACAAGACGAGTGAGAAAGGCTAATCAAGTGTATCAGAAACAGAAAAGAATATGATTTTGATGGACACGAAGGAGATATATGAAAACATGTTTTTAGCGTAGCTAAAAGCAGACGTTGAAGAGCAAGGGTGAGGAAAAGGGAATAAATGGATTCCTTGTACTTTACTTGCAATCTTTCGTTTACGAAGTAAGCTTCTCGTCTTCTATTTTCATATTACAATTTACAAAATATACACGAATGCACACGTATCACAAAAGTTTGTTGGGATGAGTTGGACAGACTTGCCTGACTACCCCAAAAACTCTCATTTCTTGTCCTGTTCATGTGCGTGCGTGCACACAAATCACACACACTATATCCACATTTAATACGTCACCAAAACAGTTTTTGTCTTTGTTCATCTCGCATCCTCATCTTCCTTGAGCTTCCAGTTTTTTTTCTCATTGGGGAACAGCGACTTGGACGGGAAGGATAAGGTGGACACGTTGTTCCTTGCCTCCCTCATTCATTCCCAGTTAACCACGCTCCATAATGTGCAAACATTAGTGAAATATATTCACACTTACACTTATTGTTTTTCTTGTGTGCATAAGTGTGTGCAGTGATCAGACAAGAGACTTGCCCATGTTTGCTGATATAAAAGGTTGAAGGTGCACTGGACTCCAGTCTATTTGAAGACGGCAAGGTCGTCACGGAGCATCTCTCGAGCACAGTGACTTGTGTACTTACTTTACTTTATCGCATAATGTTTCGCAGACTGAGTTCGTCATCTTTGGTCGACCTTAACCATTACATGCAGGGGTAGTACAGGGAGCAGGGACAGATTAAAAGTGAAATAGTTTTCATACGAAAGGGAGTTCTTTTCCAGGGGATTGATATAAGGTACAAAGTGTTAAAGTCGAGATAAGTTCTAATTGAATTTTGTCAAAGTTGAGATAAGTCCAAATTGCATTTTGTCGCCGAGAATTTCGAGTCCGTGCTGAGATTATAAAAGTACCATAAACTTATCGAGGATCTTCCAGTTAACATTGAGTCATCTTAGCTTTCAACGCGCTCTCAATTTTATTTGATAAAAATTGCATCATTTCCATATTGCAAAGAGTTGTGTACTTCCTGGTTTGAGTTAATTAAAGCATAGCATAACATTATTACAGCAAAATCCCATCAGGTTCAAGAACGTTTTCATTATCCAAGGATTACATATAAGTTGTACAATAAAAAATGAAGAAAACACTTCTTCACACGAACAGCTCCAAGAGCTTGCTCAATGTGAGCTTAGTGCGTGAGCCTTCGACAGGTTCACTGTTCTCATCAGATGAGCTGCAGCACATTGAGTCAAGCAGCCGAAAGTCGTCCGACGATGGGAGCACAACAGAAATGGTCAAGGCTTCAGGTGTTGGAAGCTCGACCAGTGCGACTTCAGCGTGGCTTCAACAATGGTACAAATCCACGTTCAGGCAGAAGACCGTTCGGAAGCGCTTCCCAATCCTTGACTGGAGTCGGTCTTACAGTTGGCAAAAATTTGCTGCGGATTGTATTGCTGGAATAACTGTCGGCCTCACGATTCTGCCACAGGGTTTGGCTTATGCAAGTTTGGCAGGATTGCCTCCGCAGGTACGTAACACCAACAAAGTTTTGCGCGCTCGCCCTTACTTCCCTAAAACTTTATTTGTTGCTTTCAGCCGCTTTCAATTTTAAGATTCATTTTTGTGCATTTATGTTCCAGTATGGCTTGTATTCTGGATTTATGGGTTGCTTCATATACATTTTCTTTGGTGGAACCAAAGCGGTGACCATTGGGCCAACTGCTATTCTCGGAATTATTACCTTGGCATATACCGCCGGAAAGCCTAAAGAGTACGCTGTTCTTCTCTGTTTCTTGTCCGGTGTTGTCACCTTTCTCATGGGACTCTTTCAATTAGGTAAGACAATGCAGCACACTTTCTACTTCAGATCACACTTTTCATTTCATTTTGGATATGACATGTTGATCACACCAAGTTTGGTGTCCGTGACCTCATTGGAGTGAGTGGACACTCCGTAAACACAATACAAGTGTACACTAAGCTTGTCCATTTTATGGCACCTTCCCCACCAGCTTTCCGTTTCGTAGGACTAGGCTATAATGTGGTCACTTACGTCACAAACGATACATCATCTTTTCACATACGTACATCACGTTTGCCTATGCATTTAGGCTATCCCTTTCACAACTTTTATAACTCGTCAGAAATCACATAATATTTGCTTGTCTGTCCAGACAGAAGATTAAGATGTTGTGAAAGACAGTATTTGCCCTTCATAAATGATGTTAACCTCAAATACACACAGGATAAATCAATTCCACTTTTTACTTGTTGTTACAAGTACAAGAAAATTGATAATATGATCAATTAAACCTAAAAATAAAGATGTTTCACGTAGCGTTTAGATGTCAAGTACAAGCTGGCATATATTAACATACCTCAACTTAGTCGCAATTAATGATAATTGTGGTCCTATTTTGACAGGCTTCATTGTCAACTTCATCTCTCAGCCAGTTCTCAGCGGATTCACGACCGTTGCTGCCATTACCATTTGTTCTACTCAAATAAAGGCTTTGTTGGGACTCAGCTTTCCTGCCGACGGAGTTGTCAGCATCTTCCGTGGCGTATATGAGCATGTGAACGAAATCCATGAAAATGACGCAATCCTTTCGGCCCTCTGCATTGTTACATTGTTTGTGATGCAAGTAAGTTACTTGAGGAATTATCTACAAATGTGGCAATAGTCACGATCCAAACTTTGCTGGTTTGCTGTAAGCTGTAACTAACATTTGATGTTTGCATTATTGTAAAAATAGAAATTGCAATCCATGTTCTCATGTTGCGTAAGGAAAGGTTCCTGGGTTGATACACTCCTCTGGTTCATTGCCACTTCGCGAAGTTGTATTGTAATTGTGCTTTGCACCGTTTTCTTCACTTTTGTGCACGATGACCCGATGTCAGTTAGTGTAATAGGTAATAATCCCATCCGTGATTACATACTAATTAAAACTGTAAAGAATTTTTATGTAAACTATTGCATATATCTGAACTTTAGGAGAGATTACCCCTGGCCTTCCAACCTTTCAAGTTCCACCATTCTTCCAGGCAGCTAATATGACGTTAGCATCGGACTTGAGTGGAGACAATGGAAATGGAACCAGCGCTCACGAGCACCAATTATGGGAGTACATAAAGACTGACGCCTCCGCCCTCCTTGTGATACCATTATTGGCTCTGATGGAACACTTTACAGCAGCGAAATCTTTGGCTGGAACACAACCAGTTGATGCTTCCCAAGAAATGATTTCCATTGGATTGTCAAACATGGTGAGAGTATGCATTACTATCGGGCGCTTATTGAGCGCTTATTAAGCAGCTCTTCTTATCGAGAGTTATTGATAAGATCAATAAGTCTCGATAAACATTGCTGGACTACCGAATCTGGCTTATCAGTAAATATGCTAAAAATTTGAATAATAACGCAATGTGGTGCGGTAACTTTTATCACAACTAGTTTGCATAATTTGTAGACTGAAAATTCTAATCCATAGGTGGGAGCGTTTTTCAACTCGATGCCTGTCACCGGAAGCTTTTCTAGGTAAATTAATTAATTTTATAATTATTTGCCAATCTGCTCCGTCTGCAATTCGTTCCAGATTATATGAGAAATGTTTTTATTAGGTCTTTAGTGAATTCAGCTTCGGGGGCAGTGAGCCCCTTGTCTGGTCTTCTCACCGGGGCACTGGTCCTGTTGGCGTTGCAGTTCCTAACTCCATACTTTTATTATATTCCTACGGCCAGGTGCTTGTTGCAAAACACCATACAATTTAACAATCTGATTTGATAACGACATCCTTCCACAATTTCGCATTTCGCGACGTTTATGCATGTAATTTTTTGCTATATCCCAACAGTCTGGCGTCTGTCATTGTTTCGGCGGTGGTGTACAACATTGATTTCAAAATCATAATTGAGCTGTGGAAGTCGAAAAGTAGGTTCCATTTATAAACTTTTGAGAGAATAATGTTGGAATGAGAGCCAATGTTTTATTGGATTTTGGAAATCTGAATAGGAATGGACCTAATTCCGTGGGCGGTCACATTTTGGGTCAGTTTACTAATTGGACTCGAATTTGGGATTTTGTGTGGATTCATTGTCAGCATTGTATACCTGCTGTACTATGCAGCGAGACCCCGCGTTCGAATTAGTCATGCAGAGGTACTGATTACTTGTATTCTACCTCACTTCCAAAAAATTATGTGAGGATTTTGGAGTAGTTACGTAATTGCATTCTATTGTTGATTTTCATAGAGTGCGCACGGCTCCACCTTCATTTTAGTCGAGTTAGACAGATCTCTGATATTCCCTTGTGTGGAATACTCGCGATATATGATAATGAAGTCGGGAAATGTTTATGCAAAGAATAGTCTCCCTGTTGTGGTTGACTGCCAGTTCATTCAGTTTGCGGATTATACTGCGGCAAAGGTGCTTAAAATTTATTATTTTAAAATAAGATGATCATGTACGATTGTATGACACAAAAAATTCAATGATGAAAACTAAATTTTCAACTTATTCAGGGCATCTGTGACATGTTCACCGTGTTCAACACGAAAGGCCAGCAACTGATTTTGTGGAAGGTGAAGCCCTCCATAATGAGAATTCTTTCACGAGTAATGGACTCTGAGAAGACGGAGTATCAGTTTTGTGCAACCGAATCCGAACTTGACACGCTCATCGAAAGTAAGCAATTATATATGGAGGTTTGCAAACACCCACCCACTTCAAGTTCAAGGAAAATAATTATTTATTCATTATGAAATACGTATTTTCACAGGCAAAATGCACGCATCAGTTACCAAAGCAAGTCACATTGACCTCTCGTCGTACAGAATGACGCTCCCTCCGATTCTTGAAAGTGCTTATCCGGAAAAGTCGGATATTGTGACTTTTAGCATGCCCGAGCTCTAGGAGCTGGAATACATGCGGCTGCATTGACGATGAGAGTTTCCAAGAGCTTCTCTAACTTATATAATTTATTTTTTAAATCCACATATATATTTAAACATATATGTATATATTTATTTTCGCTGAGAATGTTCATGATAATAATTGTTTCAATGAAGGACGAAAATTGCTTTAATGTTCCTTGTTGTTTAAATACTTGTAGAGTACGATATCTAATCGGAAGTCGTTGCACTTTTTATTCTATATTTACACACATGAACAAAGTTACAGGTTATGTAGTAAAACGGAAGTTTGCATGTTACAACCTTTTAATTTTTGTTGTTTTGCAGTTAAAAACAATAAAAAATATTAAAAACATAAATACTCATAAATACTTTACGAACTTCCTATTCATCTATTCCGCCCAGAAGCGCGAATCCAACTTCGGCAGCATGTTGGAAGTACACAAGTATCGATTGTTCCTAATCAATCCAAGTATTAGCTTTAGGAAATCCTTGATTATGATTGCAACATTTCAATTTTAAGTATACTCACCCAGCCCCTTGTTTTACAAGCACATTTTGTTGGATCACAGCCAGACCTTCCGAGTTATCACAAAGAACTCTGGCTAAGCTAACTTGTCGAATCTGATCCAGTTGATCTGTGTGCAATTAAGAGTACACGTTGACATGAAAATTGCGTTCGTTCTCCAAAATGTTAAAACCAAATCTGAACACGTTTACCTTCAGTAAATCCTGCAGTTATCTCTTCATAGAAGAATCGATCTCCTAACCGAAGTCTGGCAAACCCATCCCCAACTATACACAAAAATGTTGGCCCAAGAATTGATCCAGGCATTGGAGTCTCCGAAACGCCTCCAATGAACAAATCAATCTCGTCCACGCTACTGTATAATTCGCTTAAAGTTTGGGCAATCTAAACCATGCAAATGCGATAGTTATCAAATTTATAAATGTATCAAATAGCCCCAAAATCTCGACGGATTTCTTACTATTAGATCGGAGATTTTCTCAAAGTCATTCCAGGAAGTTAATCGCTGAAAGCCACATGCTTCTCGCCAGTCATTAAAGGGTCGAAGTCCATGGTCTCTTCCTCTTTGAATGTTTAGCGCTACCAGATCAAATCCAAAGCCTTGGTCAACGTCAAATAACCGGGTTGTCACCTAAATCCATACATGAAACCCAAAATGATGATTTTTTCATTACGCGAAATCATACAAACATTGTAATAGTCCTGTTCAATCTCTACCGCTTCAGAAGCAAAATTGTCTATCCTCTGAGATTCCTGAGTGACTAAACCTCGAACCAAGTCACTAAAATACTCATAAACATGATATGGTTTAAACTGAGTTTCAATCACGTCAATTTGCCTTTCTGTCCCGAAAGATGAGATCAGTTTGAGAATTCCTTGAATCATGCTGTGGCCACATCGATATGCAGCCGTAATAAAAGCATTGGTAACGGATGGGTCAATCGCTGGGTTGTAGAGTGTTGTGTGGCCACTTTTCGACGGATAGAGTGAAAACGCTTCCATAAAATCTTTTCCGAGAAGGATTGGAAGGAACTCGTTGAAAGTAATGTGTTGAATCTCAGCTCCAACGAGTCTTCTCACTTCTTGGTAGATTCGCTCATCATCCCATTCCTGATTCAGATCCTGCAATTCTTGAGCAAGGCGGTTGTGCTCACGAACCCAAACGTTGTGCATCAACGCTAAGTGCACCTGCTCATTAATTCTGAAATCTCCTCCACGAAAACAGTATTGTCCAAGGTTTTCATCTGCGCAATCTTCTCGGTTTGGAGGCATGTACTCCCGCCCGTTGTATGTGTAGACGTTGAGACGACCTCCGACTCCTTCCCGCAGGGAGTCCGCTTTCTCTTTCGTCGATCCGTATATCGAAGAGGCATCCAAGAAATGGGTTACCTGATTAACTTGCTCTCGAGGTCCAAGACTACATTCTCGTCGCGGGGCGGCTTGCGTCCTTAAAATAAAATGGATACGAGATCAAATCGATGCTTCAATACACTGTAAATTTGACTCTGAACATTGACATACCTGACAAATGACATGCATGTTTGATTGAATTTGCTGTAGAATGGATCGTTTGTAGGGATTTCGATTTCGTAACAGTCGGGATGCCTCAAACTTTCCTCGAGTTGTTGTCCATTGGCAGTGCAGCAAAAGATGAAGGTTTGATTTTCCCCTCTGCTGTTCGGAGCGCCTGCACGGAATACCCTTTTAAATTTTAGCAAATTTCAACAAATTTTTGATTATGTGTAATCATTTGGAAACTCACTTGTCAAGTCATGGTCAAGAAATTGCCCTACAATGAAAAATATATGGTTGGATATAAATGCGTATTCTTGCCCACACAAATATCACATGTTCAATTTTATCATGATCGAGAAAATTCTTTGAAATCTCTCATTTACCCCATTGCATGACCAAAAGAGTGAGATTTTTGTATGGACGATCTTCATCTTTCATAAATCTCTGACTAATTACCCTCGCAGGTGGTAAGGGCTCTCCGTTTGCTTGAGCGCGAGGACTGTCCACACCTAAAATAGATTAGGATAGTATAGAGGCTCCGATTGTTTGCAATAAAAGTAATAAAATCAAAATAGTTTGAAGCATACCATTGGCATATACCGGTGCAAGGAGCCGCTGGAAAGGTGTTAGACTTTTACCTGCGATGTAAAACGATTCCAATGAAGGAGTTTCATGAATCAATGCATACAAAATAAATAGTAGATGGACGTATATGAATTTACCCCAATCAAAATTAAGAAGGTTGTTACAACTTCCATCAACACTTCTATACGGATAATTGGGATCACATTCTGTAGTTTCTGCTGGACAAGCTTTCTCTGCTATAGTTCCTCTTAGGCTGAATTTAGGCAATGCATGAGTTCCTTGTAAGGGGCTGAGTGAGAATCTACCAAGGACATAACCCATTATTCCAAACATAAACTAGGATTATTATAACAAATGTTCTTGAAGGAATCACTTACATTTTCAACACGTTCCTTGTAGTTTCGATGTTCAACTGCGCTTTATTACCGAGTTCCAAAACTGCATCAGATGATTCCGCAAACCTTTGGTGTCTTGCAGCAGGACTGCCTTTTGGAACTGTAATCTATTCCCAGATTAAAACAATTAGATATGTTATATTATAAGAACGGAAACAAAAATACCTTAATGTAAACTTATGTATAAATTTGTCTTACATTTTTTACGAACAAAATGTCGTGAATTTTAGTATTTCTCTCGTTTAACGTCTGCACGCTTAGCTCTGCAATTTCCTGGAGCTGGTTCAATTGAATTTGAGGAATCGCAACCTCCGGAATGGCAGGAGGAGTCACTAAGCCGATGCCAATACCAAAATTCCCCAGCCCAAGCACGGATGCAGTTAAGCTGTTAAAGGAATCGTCCCCAACCTCTGTTCCAGAAGTGGTCACTTGATCGAGGGGACAACATACACCATCTTCAGAACTACTGACACGGCAGGGCTCTTCGAAAAGTTTCGGGTTATCTTCGTAGGAGAGCGCACAATTTTCCAAAGATCTGCATAGACCCTTACGCTGTTTTGCATGGAAATAGAACGTTTTAAAATTGGCTTTGATATATATTATCCTCGTAGAAGATGAGTGCTTGCATACGAACAATTGGATATGTAAACGTAAATATTGCAAACCTTATCAAAAGTTTGACACGTCGGAAATTTTTGAGCTGGTATACCATCCAAGTTAACCTCTGGAATTTCTGGAAAACTGAATGTGCTAGCCTAATAAGATTGAAAACAATAAATCTGCTTATTCTCCTTCGACTTACTGAATTCAATTTTAACTTAGGGTCATACCTGATTTACCTCTTCTGATAATATTTGAGCATTCAAACAGCAACCATGAATCAGAAAAGAGAGCCCTACAAACAACACCGGCGAATCAAAATAGCTAATTTCGCCTGCTAGCGCCATGTCCGCTTTTGGAAATTTCACAAAAGCCTGGAATATGGTAAAAGATTTTCACAACTGCTGTAGTAAAAAGAATTCGTTCATATAAGTCTAGTAAAACTTAGTTTCAGTTAAAGAGGAACATTAAATCCTAAGTTTCAAGCAAGTAAGTACTATGCATTTGGCTCTACGCAATGGGAAATTCCGGTGAAGTCTCACGAAGGTCCTATTCTCCGATGTGTCCTCTCCACTACTTTATACCCTTGAATTCCTCTACACACTTCAGTTTCGTTTCGTTATGCTAACATCGACTTGGATTAATGAAATTGGACATTTTCATGTACTCAACCAAATATAAACCGACACAATATTGATAACGGGTAAGTCATGACTTTTCTGCAGTTGCATACGATGTATTTTTGGCTACATGCATTTCGTCAAGCTTTTCATGCTTTGTTCCAAAAGCACGCAGTTTGTATTTTTAGTCCTAAAAAGTATTGGACGCTAAAAAAGGTTTTATGTTCACATTATTTACTCCATACGTAGTATATGGAGTATATAGTTTTGTCTGGATGGGACATTAGAGGGGGACTAGAGAGGGCTGATTTGATTTGACCAACTTAAAATTACAACTTAAACTTATATATATACATCACACGTCGGTGACGT
>JAQFZW010003393.1:0-13120 GCA_034687055.1 Heteromurus nitidus
ATGCAAATTAGGTGCTCATTTGCATATTAATATCATATGCATATTAGTATCATAGCTCCATGTATTTTAAATGGAGTTCCAACTTTATGGGGATTTAACATGGGAGATGATACTCACTCAGATGTAACTATGTATTTAGTTAATGATGATAGCATACGATAAAAGAATTTGTGGAAACCTTTCATATATGTATTTGTTTCTATGTTGAATAAATCATTGCCCTTAAGAGTCTTTTCAGGGACCTTATATAAGTTATGTGATAAACGTCACGTCGGCGCAAATTTTATGCTTCAAATTAAAGCTACAAACATTCTCGTATATGCGTAAGTATTTCAAAGTTATCCACAGTTTTTGGCAGATTGTACATGGCAATCTTATGACTTTTATCGATGTTAACAATGAAAAGAGGCTCACATGTATTTATTGTATTTCCATGATTGGATCATTTTATATTTTATTGTGACATTCAAAAGAAATAAAGCCCCTGCAACTGGCTGAACCGACATTGTTGAAAGTGATTTTTCCGTAAGCTGTGTCATTAGAGAGAGAGAGCTCAAGAAATTCAAATACAGATCTCTGAGAACCTTTGAAGCATTTATAATTCAATAATTAATGAAATAAATAATATCGAGAACTGTTTAATTGGCACCATTAATCGTAAGTTAGTATACCAGGGCAGAATAATACCTTCATTTAATTTTATGGAATTTGAATTTCTATATATAACGAGTACTACAACACAACTAGATATATCTCCCTCATAAACTTACATCCATCCACATAATTCTCAGACACATTTGACATTCTGAATTAAATATACGGAAATTTCCAATTTACGTGGAATGGTGGATTTGCTTGAATTTGTCAAGGAACAACTTAACCCTGGGCCAGATATTCTTATTGTTATATCGCTCTTTATATACCTTTGTTAATTGCAGTATTTGATTAACTGACAATGAGTATCTACACATGTACAGAATCGTGATAGTATTAACAAAATCAAAACCGTGATTGACAGATAGGACGCTGAAAAGCTGAGATACTGAATAGTTGTATTTACGAGCAAACAAACTAGCAGTTGCAACCGAAACTAATTGCTAAGTTATTGCCGGCATGGGTTTCATGGCATTAGACTTCATGGGTTTATTCAAACTGCCAAGCCCAAATAGTTTACTCCAATTTTTGTATGCGATATCCACGAATCAGTTTTTTGGAAGGTTGTATTTGTATTGCATACAGAAATTTTGCTATATTAATAAATAGTATGTAACCATTTGAACAAATGGTATGTAAACATTTGTAAACGAATTCGAGGCTCACATTTGGCAGGCATCGTTTCACTTGAAAATGCAAATATGGTTACATTTTTCGCAAATTGTTCACATTTTCACACTCTCTCAGGGGAGCACGTCTAATGCTAACAACTTCTAAGGAATTTATCTCAGCTATCTGTAATCATTTGAAAGCCTTTAACCTCTGTTGCAAACTAGAGAAGAAACATGACCCAAAAAAGAATTATTGTAGGCTTAGTTGGAATAGTTTTATGTGTGGTGGTGTTTAGAAAGTTGAATGAAATAAGTCAACGCACAGAGAGGGCCATTCTCGATCGACTTATTCTTTCCGAAAATAACTGGCTTGAAGATGTGGAAAAAAGACACAGGTACATCGAATCAAAGAAAGGCGTGGAAAACTTTAAACCATGGGGTAACCTGCTTTATCCATAAATCTGGAGAGATACTTTGATTGAGTATTATTATTTCCATTCCTGAAAATTGCACCTTTCAACTTTGATATGATTAATTGTAGGCGACACAGGATTCACAGTGATATGGAATCTATTTCCTCCAAGTTATGATTGTCCATACATGAGGAAACGGATAGGACGCATAGGAGATGGTGGAAAGTGGGTTTGCGGATTCGAACTGTTCGAAACTCTTGAATCGCCTTGTATTGTATATTCCTTCGGCGTAAATTACGACTCATCCTTTGAAGCTGAGGTCTTCGAAAAGACACGCTGTGAGATTTTTGCATACGACATGACAGTCAAAGGGATGGGACCTCCAGTCCCAAAAAACTCCTCACGTGTCCATTTCAAGAAAGTTGGTCTTGGAGGGAATAACAAAGACAACTTGCAAACGTTGCGTAGTTTGATGGCAGAAAATGGACATCACTGGATAGACATTTTTAAGATCGACATAGACAGTGGAGAATTTGCAGCATTTAATAATATTTTGGATGAGTTTAGTGTAATGCCATTTGGGCAGATGCAGATAGAGATTCACATAAATTCCCGAGATGTCCCGAACTTCTACAACTGGTTCGAACGATTAGAGTCCAGAGGGCTTCGACCTTTCAGTGCAGAAATAAATGTGAATCCGTGCATCCAAAAGAAAAGATCGGATCCATCTGTCATGGAATTCTCATTTATCAATATACATAAGAGCCACAGTTTAGTTCCTTCCGAGTTTGTGGTTGCCAGCCAGACAACTTAAACTCTGGAATAGTGTTAGAAACATTAAGTTAGACGTAATAACGTTAGAAATATTCAGAAAGTAACCTTAATATCAAAATTTTTACATTAATGTATTAATGTACAATGTTTGTATAGGTATGTTCCTGCAATAAACGTATTTAAACAATGTCTTTCTTATAATTCGTCTTTATCACATAATCATTTTCTTATTGCGTGTCTACGTATTATTATTTCTCTTAATCTTGTTTTGTCGTTAATTATTATTAATTTCGTGCAATTGGTGCTAATTCAAATATTTTATGGTCAATTAATGAGATTCAAAGTTTCAAGTTGACTATAGCCGTGATAATATAATGTAACGAATTTTCTTAAAAATACTTCTTCCTATAAATATACAATGTTACATAATAATTCGAAGAGTTGTATGCTTATCTATCTTGAGGTCAAACATGTGCATGCACTTTCCAGATAGGTTGACACATGTACTTCATTGCTGTAGGCGTCACTAATAATACCATTCGCTCAAGTTGGTATGTTAGTTAAGCCAGCGTGCCATTAGTTCTTCAATTTGTTAATCATTAAAACACAATTGGAGAACATGTGGAAAAACAGCGTTCACTCCTCAATATCCTCCTCCTCAGTATCATACAAATTGCATTACTTGTGGTTGAGGTATTCTGAGATATATGTGAGAAGAATATTCAAAAGTGGCATAATTTTACAGTCTCGCTTTATCAATCCCACATAATGAGTTACGCGAGTAATCATGACATGTACATGACTATAACTATTACCATTCCCTTTCACTAGTTATAATGTTCGGAATATATCCGCTGTAATGTGAAAGGTATAAATATGTATGAATTCAAAGTCGAGTGTTCCTGGGAGAATCAAGGATGTGAGACAGATTCAAGAGATTTAATTTGTGACTTTGGTAAAGTTTTTTGTTTAGGCGACTATCAAAATGAACTCATACGTTGTTTTAGGTTTACACCATGGAGTCCTGTAAAAACTGGTGTAAATGAAAGTGCGGAAGAAAGTGTGCAGACTCAACAAAACATTCATCTATTAAGATGCCAGATGCGTGACCTAGAATCAATCATTTAAATGCTTCTTTCTTGCTTTGCTACGATATATGTATGTTTGTACATATATACTACACTATCCACGCACGAGTCATAATATGCATTTCTTTCTTGGATTAATCCTTCCATTATTCAATTGTATTTCAACTTTGAACTAGCTCAACGTATTAATATGGTCCATTATTCCTGTTCACCGGCATTTCAGACATAACAAACATAGCACTGATACATTTACAAGCTCGCTCCTCCTCGACAAATGGTAAATATACTCAGCGACGACATTGGACAATCACTTCATGGATACTCTGCAATTCAAAGAACAAACTACAAAGGTCAGCAGTCAGCACGCATGATTCCGAGTCAAATTGGTCCGATATGGGTATGATATATGATACGAAGATTGTCTCACGCACAACATGGCATGTCACCCGATCCCAAACTTACGCATGAAATATACGAAAGGAAGGACTATATTACAGCTTTCATAATTGTTGTCATCAGAGGTACACGTGCAGTCGACCAGGTTGAAATAAATTATGGTGACATGATTCATCATCAAAAATCAAAGCAATCCCAGGCTAAGTATATTTAATACGAATACCAGAGCGTATTAGTTTCCAATGCAGTTTGGGCTTATAGTTGTTCATATTTGAAGAACAGGTATTTTGTCATCTTCTGCCGGTCTTATGCGAAGTGAACAAAATCCGTTCAACTATTTCATGCATGTAGGATGTCAAACAACACCAACATTTACATCTAAGCACTCAAACCCAATTATAAGAAAATAACAGATGTCATTATTGACTACTTATACTTATCCAGTAGTAGTGCCCAAGTTTCATTGAAAATGATTTTGTATTATTATTGTATCATTGATCTCGAAATAATGATATTTTCTCCTGTAATTCGCAGATACACGTTGCAATCGTCATCAAATCTATCTCAAAGAATGTGGTCTACGGATTCACCCTACAAAATAAGAACTTTTCATGCATGCATAAATATATAATACTCATGCAAATACATTTTTTTATTAGTTGAGTGAAATTCAGAATTTATTTCTCCTGTAATGATGTCTAACCAACTTTAATCTACAGAAAACAATAGGATCTTAGTTTGCACAATTATGCCTCCACTCTTTTGATCTCTCCGGTAAGTTACGTAAGAGTAGTAGCACCTTCTCTCATTACCAATTCCTTTGGCTAAGTTATAGACAGAGGAGAAGGAAACACTGGGAAAGAAAAATAAACTGGATTGTGCGGGACAACTGCGCTGTTACTTCTTCAGATATAATGGCTTAGTTAATTAGCAGGAAAGTGTGGTCAGACAGAAAAACTATCTGTTTGCATCTGGACACGAATGTAGGATTTCCATGAGCATTATTGTAACTTCTCCCTAACACTAATATTATGTGATCACATTTCTCCTCTCTTCCACACCTCTTCATCCCAGTAAATCTATGCAAGAGGTGTCAACAAGCTATGCACATAAGGCAAGAGTCGGCTTGATTAGCACCAATTGAAAAAGTGGCAAGTACTATACGGCGATCTCTTTCCAGCACGAATTATTAGAATGAAGACATCACACATGTACAATGAACTGAAGGGGCAGTATTCTAATAAATGATAACAATCATCATAATTGGCATTTGCAAGATCTCGGGTTTTTGTTCTTTCACACTTGCTGGGGCTGCTGGAAACTTGAGAAATGATGAATGAGAGTGAATCATTATTGTATGCACACAAAACAGACAATGACATAGTGACCGCGTCCGCTGGAGTCCTGGACTGTGAACCAGTAACTCTGCTCTTCACGAAATCATACATATAAACTGTCACGATTACTTGCTTCATTCTCTTTAATTTTTCCTATTTATGAACTTGATAAATCTAAGTATTAGTAGTATTAGTACAACTTATGATTGTATATGAATTAGCAGTTGTAGCCCCAGCCACGGTGTAAATTAATTAATGTGTCTCTACATTTTCTCTTTGTCCAGTGCGCTGTCTTGATTGTGACCATCCATATCGATTAAGATGAATTTTTAGTGGTGGATGTGGATTGTGTAAGTACATGAGTGTGCCATGCGCCAACAGAAGCGAACCCAGGGTCGATGTCTCAGCTTCCCTGTTCCTTCTCACCCAAGACGACCATGATTTAATTATACCCGGTGCACGGTTGCGGATATGTTTAATACATTTATTTCAATTTGGCATGCCTCATGTCAAATATCTGCAATCCACGATCTTACGTAGTCCCAAGTCAATCTCAAAATAATTCATCATGAAGCGATGGAAAGTTGATTGATATGATATTTAAATTTTTTTAAGGAGTTGTAGAGAGCTGACCCAACAACTACATACGTAACGTTAGTCCTCTCACTCATCATCGTCAGCACAAACCACTTTAATCCGACTTAGCAAAATACCAGTGGCACGTTGAATAAATAAGGAGTACTAATCCTAATATCCCAAACGAGAAAAGTCGCATAATACTCAGTCCTGCATTCCTGCAGGCAAGCCTTGTTTGCAATATCAAAAATAGCTCATGCATCACATTTTATTTTATCGTAGAAAATATAAATGGCGACGATGCTAATGTTGATGAACTGGACCTATCATCGTAGTGAACGAATTGAGACAGGGGATATAAAATAAAAATGTATGTATGCATACACGACTGATCTACAAATGGAAGACAAGATTTTTAATCTTCATTTTAAAATATATAAAACAATACTACATCGGTACACACTCAGACACATTTTCAGATGAACTTGACATGGCCCTCTCTCATCGTCAGTAATCTATTATATTTTGTTGGATGCGCAAGAAAAAGCCCATTTCGTGTGACAACAACGATGATGACTGAGAAGCTCCAACAACAATTACTTGTTATTAACTTCAAAGTCATGCAGGACCATCTGTTCTTATAGGGAAAGTGAAATGAAATACTTTTCATAATATTCTGCACTACTTCGTCTAGCAAAAAGCGATTATCACATAAGTGCCAGTATCGTTCCACGTGATGATTACCAAGCCAGACTGAGAAACTTTTGAGCAAAAATGACCATGGTTCACATTTAATGTAAAGGGATATTACAGACTACGGAAAAATCAACTCGACTTTTTTTAGGTGACCAGTTTAGTGCATCGCAGAAAATTACCGGATATGTGAACACAAGTTACATGTTTTAGGAGGAAAAGTAGTAATTTCTTGAAACTAGATACCTTGACCAACAAATCTGAGGGTAATTCTATACCCGAAATTCTTAAGTGAGGATCGTCAAAGGAAAATTGAAAAAAGTTCCTACACTGTTTTAGGTGCTCATGTATAGAATTACGCGATCTTTCATAGGTAAGTCATATTTATACGATTGTACCTCAATATTTCGAGATTTTCAGTATTGCTACTTCTCAACTAGAATTGCACCTAGCCACATCCTTTGGCATTGTTAGATTAAAGTTATACGCAGTTGAATTCTTGAATTTTGCGAAGTATTCCTTTTGCATGCTTAAGGAATCCTTGTAATGGATTAGAATATCTCTGAAGTGATGCTTGGTGAGTCAGTTAATTACCAATTGTACCAAAGTCTGACTGGGGGGAATATAATCATTCATACGTCATACAGAAGGAAGAGCAAATTTTCCGCTGCATTCGTGAAGCATGAGCTCATCAAGTGTGAGAGGACCTTCAAGACCCAAATGGTCGCAGAACATTGAGGAACTCATTTCGCGAGGCCGGAGGAATTCAGCTGCAAAGATTTTCGACAGGTTCAGATCGGAATCTTTACCCGGGTAAGATTTACAATAATTCTTGATAAAACATTCAATCTTTCTGAATTCATTGGATATAAGTGGCACCAAAAGCATTAGCGTTTAATAGCAATCAATAAAAAAATTACAAGAAAAATTGCTTGCGACTTTTGCACTTTTGGGGCTACTTGATATATAGACAATAAATAAGGATTCCATGACGTTGTACATTTCATCTTTCGCAATTTGAAGTTTTGCGAACATCACACGGCTCTCGGTGTAAACGTCTTTCAGGAAGTTAACATTTCCAACTGGTAATTTCCTGTAATTTTGTAGCATGCCTTCAACTTTGCTTAGAGAGTTGATGATTATTCCAGTGAAATTGATTTTTTCCTCAAGACATCTTCGAAAGAAATTCATGAAATCTTTTATGAAGCACAATAGAAACGTAGATATGCATCAAACATTTTTATTTACATTTTTGTTAGTAATGTGATTATGTATTCTGGTCACTAATATACTAATACAAAGACATAAGTCGAAGAAGAAGAGGAGAAAAAACTGTTGCGCATTTGACTGATGTTTCCTTATGAATATTTACTCCACGAAGAAAGAAAAAATCTTGTGGAGACCTGATATGGGTAATGTAAGGAAAAGTGAATAAAACAACGAGAGAATATCAATATTCGCAGCTGCTAAACTGCTAGCCTCATTAAAGTTTTACAGGTAGAAAACATGTCGTTTGTGTGAGTGTTCGAAGAGAGGAACAAGTCATTAATAATCCGGACCTGGTGTGTGTACATATAAAATATGGTGTTTAACTTGACGAGAGGGAGCAACTGACGATAGTTCATATCTTTTAAGCAGATTATATTGTCTCGAGTGAAAAAAGACTAATTTTCTGTACGTACAAAAAATGGAGACATTATTATTATTGTTATATGCACATGTTTCCAGCTTCTCGCCACACGTAAAAAGTTATGCCGATAACTCTTCGACTGTTTTAAGTATATTTAACCTATGGATGAGTTCACATGTATATTGAGGTGATGATGCTGTTTGCTGCTTAAAAAAACTTTGACTGATAACCCCTCCACACTGTTTATTTTCTGTTCTGAGTCTGTTCCATTTTATCTTCTTTTTCCACGATGTAGATGGATTGGAGGAGGTCCGCCAAAGAGCAGTACACCAGCGTCTCCAGTTCCAATCGGTAAGAATTCCAAGTTTGAGATGTCCACATCATCTCCATGTGCTGCCCTGGACGACTCAAATGAAACCCGTATATCTTCTGCGGCTCTTACAGAGGGAGGAAGTACGGCAATTGTTAGAGTGCACCCTCAAGTTCACCAGTTCCCTGAAATGCTCGACACTTTAAAGGCTGTCGACGAGAAAGACTTTGCTGCACCCCTGCTTACTAATAAGAAAGGGTCGTCGCCTTGTCGACCCGGTGAGTTGTGTTTAGTGAGTAATATTACTAACTGTGTAGCTTCCCCTTCCCATCATCATCATGGGCTGTCGGATTTACATCTTAAGGACGGAGATCATCATCCTCCGTCTGATGACTCATCCCCACTTACACCGAGAAAGCATCCGTACCAAATCGTGCCGATGAAGGCTCTCAATGACATTGAGTGTGGAAAACTTGCAAAGAAGGAAGGAAAGTAAGTAAAATCTTGACCTCAAACAGTGAGCATAACAATATGAACACTTTTGTGTACCGGATTTAACATGGATTTAACGGTTTTGCATACAGTGATGCTTTGGGCATCATCCTATCTGCACTTTATGGGAAACTTCTGGTTGTGATGGGAATCGCTTTCCCCATGTCGGAGGTCATTTCCACTTACATTCCACCTTCCTTTTACGATGTAAGTTCGTATACACTTTACATAGATCTCATAACTAACAGGATTAAGCCAAAATTTATATAAATCAGAGTTGGAAACGCGAAGTTCCACATTTTCCGGTATATTTTTTGTCAAATTTTCAATACCTATTTCAACTTTCAGTTCTCTCTATATGAGAAATTCTAGCAGAGAGAGAGAGAGATCATTCACACCGACTTTTGAGTCAGTAAACAGATCATTAGCAGGAATAAAAAATGAAACGCAAAAGTTAGACGTCCATGTGAAATTGAATTTTCCATCACATGCTCGGGAGCAATAACAGAAGAAGAAAAATCAACAGTGCGCCTCAAGTTTGTTTTACTTTGGAAGTTTTAATCTATTAATAGCGTTTCCAACATTTCAACTATTGTCTTCTCGTGAGATACGAAACATACGTACGAATATCACGCAATAATGGCACCTATTTAACCGCAACCGCAATTATGGTTTTGAGTATTACTTGCCTGTTGCCTCCTTCTTCATGTGGGCTTGTGTAATTACTGTCCATTCTGGATTGGATGGGTGAGCACGAGACTGTACAGCCAGTGCGCACATGATATGCAGGAAAAAGGATGAAGAGTTGTGTTGTATCGACCTTGATTTAATGAATGACTTGTAACAACGGTCTCTAATAATAATGGCAAAGCTTGGAAATTACTTGAAGAGCTTGTTGCAAATTGTAAAAAATGATTCTATTGGACTCGTCTTTATTCTTTTTGCCAGGGATTCTACCTATACCTATACTTTGGAAGCATCACATTTATGATTTGCATCTACGGGAACATTCTCCGGCAGAAGGCGACGCGCTCTGTGCAGAGCACACTTAAAAGTAATCACATCCTTATTTATATGAAACATTTTCAACGACGTAAACGATCTTGCTTCAAAAATTCAAGTTTCAACTCATATGCATGCAACGAATCGCGAAAAAGAAAAAAAGTACAATTTTGTGAATGACAGCTTACTTCATTCATGAGCGAAGAAAAGAAGCATGAAACCCATTTTCCTTGACAATTTTTGCGGAAGCCGCTGACACATGGTTTGATTTTTAGGAATAAATACAATGAGATCTCGTCTGGCGTCTGGGAATTCCAATGCCCCAGATGTAACCTCAACGGACGCAGGCGAAGTTGGCGTTTCGTGTGATTCTGAAGGTTCCTGCTCAGACTCGCCGTTGCCGAGCCCACTTGCCTCACACTATAACCACAATGTCATCGATCATGACCACATTAGTCCAGAAACTGGAGCAAATATCAACTCTGCCAGTCACACTTCACAAGCTTATAACCGTCATCAGATTCATTTCGGAAGCTTTTATTTGCGAATGGGCGCAGTTGGTTAGTGGGATACACACGTGTTTTGATATTAAGATGATGAAACTATTGGGATTCATGAGTTTGAACTTGTTAATCATTATAGCATTTGGAATTGGGAGTATGATCTACAGCGGTCTGGAATTCGGACAGTACTTCGAGTTGGAGCCCCAGACGAAATGCAACAATTTCATGATAGCTTTAACCCCAGCGGTTCGGACCATATTTACCTTTATGCAGATGTATTTCATCTTTTTAAACTCGAAAATGGCAGTATCCAAGTTACGCATTGGGGCAAAGTTTGGCCTCATGCATATGATTGGAACGAACATGTGTGTTTGGTTAAATGTGAGTTTGACAAGTTACATTAAATGTAAGCACATAAAATTGATTAAGGTCGGTAAAAGTCTTTTTGATCCTTTTGGAAATCAGGTACTTGTGCAAGAAACCCGGCATGAAATTTTGCTTTTCTATAACCCTGACAATGGAACTATAACATATCCATCCTTCCATGGTGCCCATCATGGTCATGCTAAAACTGCTGCTGGTCACGGTCATCATACTCCCAACAAAATGATGGATATCACAACACCTTCCAGCTACATTGTAAGTAACGCAAGTGGGGTTATCGGGGACATTGCTCGAGCTGCAGTGCATCATAGAATGAGACGTGGGTTACGTGGTCCATACTCCATGTACGAATGTCGACGATCCGACATCATGGGAGCCTTGGTACAAAATGCCTCACAATTTCTCTTTCCGTGTACTATTGAATACTCACTGGTAATAATTTGATTATAATTAATTAGAAATAGTAGATGCGTCTTTGGGTTGAGGGTGCCTTGAAGCATTCTCTTTAATCATTTGCGAGACCCTAAATAAATATTGGCATTTTGTGACAGATATGCGCAGCAATTTTGTACGTGATGTGGAAAAGTTTAGCTCGATCTCAATTCAAATTGACTGGGAAAACCCGACATCACGCTGGCGAATCTCATTACGTACGTTACATTTATTCATGCAAGATGAATGACAACAAAAAATGAACAAAAATTGCTAATAATTTACATTGAAAAACAAACAAACTTTCATTTGCAGTATCAAGGTGCAAAGCGATCTCCCCACAATTATTCCGTGGACTGTTCCAGAGCAAATAAAGGGCTCTTCTTTGGAATATTCTACCTTGTCATGACAATTATCAGTTTGATCATCTTCTTTGTCTTGGTAACTCGTCCAGGCTACCAGAGTTTGGCCGTTTTGGAAATTAATATTACAGAGCTAGTGTTGTATACGACGACGACGATCGCCGTCCTCATCGGAATGTGTCAAATGAGGGAGCTGCGCTATGTACAAGGCCGCAACTTGGAACTGGACAACATCTTGCTGATAGTCGCCCAAACGGGATCATTCATATACAACATGTTTACCATCATCGGAGGACACTTCACGTTGAAGAAAAGCACACCCTTGGTTCTCGTCACTGCGCTCGCATCCCTCGTCCAACTTCTCTTCCAAACCCTGTTCATTCTGGACGCTTCCAAAAGATCGGCTTCCACAGCGGAGCAAACGAGACGGAAGCCTGGACGAGAAGTTGTCACCTTCCTGTTGGTAACTAATCTTGCCATGTGGTCGATAAACACGTTGGAAAAAAGTCGAGCTGACAGTCATCCAGTTCAACTCAAGTTTTACGGTGTTTGGGCATGGACGATTATAACACACATTTCAATGCCGCTGGCCATCTTTTACCGCTTCCACTCGACAGTCTGCCTTTGTGAAATCTGGAAACGAGCATACAAGATCAAACCGAGTGCATACCGCTAATAAGCTTTATATAAAAAAGGGACATTATGTTTTAAGCAACGTGTCATTTTCATTTTATTTGCAGCATTTAAATGATCCATGTACACGTATTTTTAGCCTTGATTGATACACATGTTATCTTAATATAGAAACGAATTTTAAGCATGATTATACAGAGCTTTTAGGATATATTACTTATATATTAACCAATGACTAACTAATACAACAGTCGTTTCAATAAAACAACACAACTTTGACCAATTTATAAATTCTCACACTACAAAGTTCATTTATATAACATACTGCCATTGCACATTGCACCATATGATGCCATATTTGATTTCATCCACATGGACAAGCGGTCCACATGGTCCTTGATGGATTAAACTTTCCAGTCCCATCCCATAAGCAACTTCGGCTTCTCTACAATTTTTTTTGGTAAGACGAGAGTATTTATACAGAAATCCCAATGGCGAGTGAGCACGTTGCTTTATGATCAGCATAGATATGAATATGATATATCGGTGTTCATTTCATAAAATATTTGTCAAAAAGCGTGTAGCATACTTCTCCAACAAAGTCCAACGCTGTTCCCCAGTGTTTACATCATCACATCATGCCACTTGATTGATGTCATAAAAACATACGAAAGCAAAAAAATAATACCAAGAACATCAAGCACACATCATTTTGCTGGATTGGATTTGGAGATCCGTTGTGAGCACATATTCCAATTCCACACATAAATTTATCATTACGCATTATTGCTGCAACGTGGTATATCGTGCATGATATGCATAAACGCCGT
>JAQFZW010003394.1:0-13120 GCA_034687055.1 Heteromurus nitidus
ACAATCAAAGCACTCCAATAATACGTTAATGACAACCTACCTCTTCGCAATTCTTCCATTATTATCTGTCTTGTTGATTGCGAACAATTATATGTTGAATTCTGCTGAGGGTAGGCAGGAGTTATAATTGGCATTAAATGGTACCTATCTGCAGCATTAACTCTAGGGTCCCAAACTGGAAATCCCAGGTTTGGTGTACTTGGCATTTTCAGCAGAACAGGCTTTGGCCAACTCCACGTAGAAAATACCAAGAAAAACTTCTGGACAATTGTTGAAGCGGCTGCGTTTGGATACAGTTGACACGTTCTGGCAACCAACATAGCCCAAGTAACACCTCCAAAATATCCCAAGACGTTGCTGTATATTCCATGTGCTGTTCGAGAAACAAAAACGGTCATTAAATCAGTAATATGGGAAGGAGATAATCAGAAAGCGCAAGAAAACAAACAGAATCACTTAAATGTAAAAAATATCAACTTAAAAATCACTTACTTTTTGCCCAAAGTTTGATTGCTCGTAATGCTAATCGAAAACTATCTATATTTGGAACAAGTCTCAAAATCTCATCAGTAACACGACAACCGTTGAGGCTCCTAACACATTTCTGATCGAGATTTTTTAATAGACTATCGTCTGTCAATTCCATATCATCTGGAATTTCCTTCAGTGCCAGTCTTGCGAACGTCATGTCAATTTCAATATTATCGAATGTCATTTTGATGACAGGAACGAATGCTTCTTCAACCGCTCGAAGATCTGAAACTTCCGGTTGAGTCTTCAGGAGCTCAACAAACGTTGTGAAGTAATCTGTCCTCTCAATATGCCTGGGTACAACACAAAGCGAGTCGATATCAGCGCCCTTGTTGTGAACTCCCAATCGGTAAGACCCAAACGTGTATATTTTCCCTCCAGCCTAGTAAAACAATTCATAAAAAATAATAAGCATATTTAAAATCTGCAAGACTCCCGATAGAATGATAAATATGTTCATTTGTCGAGAGTCTTTACTATTTACTGACACTAAATACATATAAAACTGAAAAACAAAAACACTTACATGATCAGCCACTAAAGGTGGAATGTTCTTCTGAATGCTAACCTCTCGAACCCACTGCTTCACCAAAGTATCAAGTTTACTTAATATTTCCATTCGATGAGTAAGCTCTTGAACACTTTCAAACATTCCATGTGGTTTGAGCGACACCTCCAAGTCTTTCGTCAATTTCAAGTCCTGCTGTTTCGGAGGAGCAGTGCTGATGGGCGAGGTCACTCCATAGTAAGCAGGCTGCGACTGATCATTCTCCACCCCTTGATGATTATTGTTTTCCATTGTGTCTGGATTAGCTAAGTCTTTTGTGCTATAATTATTCTAAACTATCAGCAATTGTGACATTCAACAATTAACTACAAGTCACAAATAGTTAGAGGCACTCTGCTATAAATAAACTCCACCTTCCTTCCACCTCCTCCTCCAAATTATACTTCAACCACAAAAAATGCTTTTTTACACACAATTGACAATTTCGTCGAAGGGAGTATGGAGTAGCTTTACACTTGATAATTTTGGGTCATATTAACCGACCGGATAATTTCTTCAATTATCGACGTGATTCTAGTACAACGGCCACTACTCCGTTCACCGTTTAGTTATATAAATTTGAAATTTAAAAAGTTTAAACTTTACCAACAACCAATAAACTTAAAATATACTAGTGACAATGACAAGGTACTTCAGAATATTATTTTCTTTACACAATTTGACATGATTTTGGTTATCCGATCAGATGTTTGGAGTGATTGTTTGTCAACTATAAAAGTTGTTTGTTGTTATCCTACCACAGGGGTATGAAAATACCTCACCCCACAAACCGAACACTCTAACCAACCCCTTCTACATCTACCCCAAACCCAGCTGATGCAACAAAACGTTTTAATTGAATTTTTAGTTGGAAAGTTTTTCGCAATAATGATTTGGAAGTGTTAGTTCGTTTTTGTTAATCAAATCTTTCTCGTTTTAGCACAATTATTAATTAACTTCTTTATACTTCCATTCTCATAAGTTGTCCCAAATCAAGTTTATTTATTTTTTCGTAATAATATTTTTTCAGTAGATTTTTATTTTTTTTATTTTTTTTGTAATCTTTTCGGTATATAAAAACTTACAACTTATGTTACAAACGCGTCGTATTTCTAAGTCTTAATCCTTAATCCAATCACACAATTAACAAAATATTATCAATTTAAACAAGTAAAAAATGAGCTTATATGAACTTCACGTGTATCGTGTCCGTACGTGTGTTTCTCTCTTCTCCTCTGACAAAGACAATCAACAATATAAAGACGCCTATTTCCTAACTTAAATCTTAAATGTTCAATTTTGTAAAAAAAACACCTACTACACTTAAATCTTAAGTAAGTTATTTCCTAATCATTCCTATTAATTTTAGAGAGAGAGAGACAAGAGTGATAGAGAGGTTTTCAAAAAAAACTTATATTTTTTCGAGTGAAGCAGTACGAGTTCGAGTACGACAGGATACTCGTATTCATATAACCTCTCTTCGTCTGAAAAAGCCACCCAGAAGTTTACGTTAGTTACGTTACAATCCGTCCGTCCGATACTCCGACTGCCGTAATGCAATATACACAACCTTACACAAGCCCGTACATATATTTATGTATTGGGAGTATATGTATTGGGCTCGGTTTTTCAGAAGAAAGACTTTTTTAAGGGAAGCACACACACGAGACAATAGAGAAGCAATGCATTGGCTAAACCAGAGTTGTCCGCCGATTTTTCATCATGACTCGTCTTTCGTGTGAATTTTGATGTTGATACAAGGATGATGATCATCATCATGAGAGCATGACGCTTTTCCCTGTACAAGAAGATCGGTATATATATCCTTCAAAAAATATCTTGTGTATAATATGCTGTTGCAGTATTTCAAGTAAAGGACATATTATTCTATGCTGTAGTATGCTACATCACATCGTAGGATTCTATATGGGAAGTAGTCATTCACTCTTCTGATCACATCGTACATTTATATACTCAGTCGACTCGAGTTGAACTCTAGTGTAGATTTTTGGACATTTATATAAAGTGTATAAGCATGTTCCACTTCGACATAGTGTGGATTTCCCACTGACTCTTTTTATGTAGGGAAATTTTTTTTGTGTAGTATTGGTCGGGGAAGGAAAACATACGTATCAGGCAAGGCATAATATGTACATTTCTACATTTGTATTAAGTATATACACATATGCCTAAAAAGACTTGAGAGAATGCAGTGATGCATGCAGACGATCATTGTACTCTTATGAAGTAGTAATAGTTGCAATTGAATACTTAAGGATATGTTGGATTTGGATACGTATGAAATGAAATTGTACAGAACAGGAGCAGGAATACAATACTATCGGAGTAGAAGGTATAAAAGGTAGTGTGTTCATAAGGATTTCTGTCGAGGTTTGTGAATTGTATGGCGAGAAGAAGGTGAATACACGTACCTGAAGATTTATGCATGGTATGCATATTGTGACCACGTATTTTTCATTGTTACTCAATACACAAGTGCATGAACAAAATCTTCTTCAATCTGCATGGCGTCGCGGCGTGGTATTTTATGCGTGTGACTAAATCACTGACAATGAATGAAGATGTCTTCCTATGCACACCTTCCAAAGAGGTATTACATTACAGGGACTTTTTAGTACCTTCACATCCATTTATATCTTTGTGCAGAAGAAGCATTTGAAATGATCGTCAGTCATCATATCGCACATGAATGAGTGTTTGATTGCGCTCAGCGTTTGCATGGAATTCGCTTGGATATTAGATGACGCCAATGAGCTTGTAGAAAAACGTGGATGACGCATAAAGAAAGTGATAAAAAGGATGTGATTATCGCGATAGTGTATATCTGTATGGATATAAAGGAGAAGGAAACTACTGACAATGAGCACCAACGAAATAAAGGAATTTTATCGTTATCAGTAGTCGCCAGTCCATTTCCTGTAGTGGGTTTAGGGAACAATTATGATATGAACTGTGCAGTCATTATTATAACCCGCAGATGAGGTAAGGTAAAACTAGGGGCGAAGGTCATTGATGAATGTCCCATAAAATATGTTATGCATATAACATAAAAGGAATTTTATGATCGATGATCGTTGAAACGATTTAAATGTACAGATATGTCCAATTCAAGGCTTCGGTCGGATCTTGGATATGGAACTCTGCATAGCATAATAACCAATATATTGTTGGTTATTAAATATATGCTGTAAATATAGCGAATTGGGATTTTTGGTGTCAAATGGTCTTGTGCTAATGTACTTCACATTTTAATTTGAAAGAAATCTAAAACGGTGAGGATGCGAATGGTCACCTAGATTCCTATCGTGAAAGTATGATAAAATATCGATGCGAGGGGATTTTAACCTGTCACCAAACGCACTCTCTATTAACTTCTAGAAGCTTGCAAATTATCTTTTACTAAAGGACTGAGTTCGGTCCAAAGAGCTAATTCTAATTATTCGGTCATAATTATCCAAGTTAAAAAACATTTTCTAAACCTGTCTTTTTGTTACAATCGTTATGTACGCCGCGGCACGCATTAGTTATTTCGGCCGCGAATTCGCGATCTCATTGAGCGATAATAGAAAATATTACTTAATAAAGATAAGACGAATTTATCTCAATTCCCGTTTATAAGGAGTTACATGAATTAGAAAAGAATGCATAAAATAGTGAGTTTTGAAGAGCTGCAGGAATATGCAATTGAAATCGCATGCAATTTTGTGTGAATGTGAATAGTGTGCTCTGATTTCACATTTTTTCACAAAATCACATACATTTTTGCATTAGGAAAGTGAGCTGTGGGGTGCTTCAAGCACAATGCACAATGAGTTTGCTCACTGCCCCAACACATCTGTCAGATCTCAAAACCTAAGCTGTTCTCGGTGTCCTCCTCACCATATGACAAAAACCACAAGAATCACAATCAAGATCACAAAAACATTTACAATTTATATATGCATCGTGTGCAGCGATTACTACAGACAGACCGGCAATATGAAAACCTTTGATTGAATCCCATCGTTTGAGAATCGTTAAAGCAGAGTGCTTTTAATTGTTCAGTTTTCTTCTTCAGCGTTTCCTCTTTCTTTTCTGAGTAGATCCGTGATGCCACCGAAAAAGACCAAGTTTGTTAGTATAAATACAAAGGATGGCGAAGCCCCTTTGCTTCCAGGTACATATTTTTATGATATTGGAAAATAATTAAAGTGCAATAATAGTAAAGTAATATTATGCAAGTTCAGTAAATGTTATTTATTATTCCTTCTCTCATCCAGGACGCCAAAAATGTGATTGCCAAGCTGTGAAGCATTCGCTGGTGAATAATTGCTTATCATGTGGCCGGGTGATTTGTGTGCAAGAAGGTCCTGGGCCCTGTTTCTTTTGCGGTGAATTGGTAAGTTTTTAGGAAAGATGGGTTGGTGCTTTAAAGGAAAGAAATATTCATGAAACGTGCAAGACTTTCAATGTTTTAATCTTTGTAATTTTGAGGTGATGAATAAATCTGAAAGACAGAGATATCTTCAAGGGACACCTAAGGAAATTCAGAAATTAATGAGCAAGTATAGTAAACTGCCGAAACCTGCAGATGAGGAGAAGAGGAAGCAAGCGGATGAACAGAAAGAAAAGCTCCTAGAGTATGACAGGAATAGTGTTAAGAGAACACAAGTAATTGATGATCAAGCAGATTACTTTGCTGCGGAGAATCCTTGGTTGTCTGAGGAAGAGAAGAAATCTATGAAGCAAAAGCAAATGGAGTATATTGATGCTAAAAATAAGCTTAAGAGGAGGGTCAATATTACTATTGATTTTGCAGGTAAGGGTTTGAAAATATTTTTGCCCATTATTGTGTGTAATTTTGTGGTAGGATATAGGTGCGAATCTAACCCAATTTTGTGAACTTTCTTCACTGCAGGGAGGAAAGTTATTGAAGAGGTGCCGAAGATGTCGTCCTTACAAGATTTTAACACAATGAATAGTAATAGGAAGGCTAAAAGTGGCAACGACAGAATTAAGTCGGATACATTTGAAAATGAGCAGCCAACGATGAAGCCTGAGGTAAGATCACATCAACCATTTCAGCATTGTCGTCGTGTATTACTTTTGTAAACGCGATCAAATCTGAAAGTTATCAACGTTGCGTGTCAATTCAAATCCTAGTTCGTTGGTCAGCTACTGAAGCAAGGGAAAGAAGCACCTGTGATATGGAGTAATAGAATTCAGGATTCGGAGCTACAGGAAATGGTTGATGCTGGGAATTGTTTAAGTATTTCGCAACCGTATGCATCTCTGTTAATAGACGGCATTAAACGGTAAGCTACTTAAGATCAACGTATATATACTTTTGTATGGTAGTCGTGTAAGTTTACTTTAAATTGTGTTTGTTATCATTGTTATCAAATTTAGTTTCGAAGGTCGGAATTGGTATACGCCTGTCCGTGGTAGATTATGGATTTGTGCTGGAGGCAAGCAACCTTCCACGGAAGTTCTCGAATCTGTTCAGAAATCTTATAGGCATATAGTCGAAGGTAAATATTCAATTCAGGGTAATTAATACACTTAGGGTTATTCAATTGCGGACAGCGTTTGGCTTCCTGTTATATTTTCCTTCGAATTTCAACGAGGAAGTAATTTTTGGTCTTAATTCGATAGATTTTGAGTTCCCTACCACATTTCCAACTGGATGCCTGTTAGGATGCGTAGATTTAATTGACTGCGTACCGCAAGAAGAGTTTAGAGAATTATACCCGAATGGCGAAGTTGCAGATCCATATGTATGTGTCCTTGCAAATCCACAAGTACTTCCTGTAAAGATGCCGATACAAGGAAAACCAAAAATTTGTAAGCTCGAGATAAAATATATGATTCTATGCAATATATTAGTTTCAGAAAATGATAATGATGAAAATTGCACTTTTTGCTTGTAGTTAAACTGGAGTCTCACATTCTCCAGGCGGCGAAAAAAGCTTTAACGAAAGTTATATGAAGGAATGGAGTTGCGCATGTACGTGATAAAATATTTAAAACGAAATAATTTTCTATATTTAGAGGAATAAAATTCAAACTTCACAATCAATAAACATTTTGGTATGACAAGAACATGCATATAAACTGATTGCATTCGTATGAATTTTAAGAAAAGAAACAAAAGTTGAAATATGTATATTTGATATAATTATTACCACTCAACATCCAACAAATGCTTACATCACCGGACTTATTAAGAATCAAGATTGATATATTCTATATTAGTATAATCCGTTCGTAAAGCCGTACTTTGCCATTTCTGGAAATCAAACACGTGCATAAATTATTTCCGCATCCATACTCATAATTCAAACTTAAAGAGGTTACAACTTCCGATTAACAATACCTTTGTAATAGTCATTCTTCGATATAAGTCGTTGCATGAACTCCTTGTCTAGTGCTTCATCGTTGGATAAGTTTCCGCCCAAAATCTCTGGAAGAATGGCAGGATTCAAATGTTGATGAATATGTTTTACATTTTTCCCGTGTTCTATAATCTGAAATCGAAGATGCGCATCATTAGATTTATTCAACGGTAGCAAAAAATATTATAGTACCATGCTCCTTCCTAAAAAACTTACTCTTCTTTTTAGCTTTTCCTTGAGGAAAGGTTTTGCCAAAGAATATATCAAGTCAAAGATGTAGGGATTGTTAACAATGTGAGCTTGTTTAAACTTTGCAGGAAGGCCCCCCTGTCCGAAGTAAATGTAAGATGCTTCAAATTAATTTCCTCGAATCCAAAACGTATATAAAGTTTGAAATCGTTTAACTATCATTTCTCATAAATAACCTGATATCCATAAATGATTCGATGCAAACGTGCAAAAGTCATTTGTCCAGCCATTTGTCTCATTTTAGTGAAGGTAAGACCTCCGTGGTCTACCACTGCGATCAGTCCTGAAACTTGCACATCCTCTGTAGACGTGATCTCATCAATGATAAGGAAGGTGCATGCTAGAACGTATCGAAGGTCAACAGTAACTGGATCCCAGTTTCCTATATAAAAAATAAGATCAAGTAAACAAAGAGGTAAGCATGTAAAAAGTAGTTACGCATTGTGCCTCATTAGTGTGGACGTGAGCACATCCAACTGCCAAACCACAAAAAAACATAAGGTTTGTATAAAGACTTCAGATGGCAAAAAATAATGACTCATACTTGATTGCCAAAAAAGTATTCTCCTTCCACAGGGACCTCGATGTTTCAAAACTGTTATTATATTGTCTTCCAACACGCTCTTCAAGGCACTGGGAAATAATATTTCCGTCAAACCTGGAGTGTTCTCTCGAAGTGTGTAGTATTGGCGGATCTGTTACAAAGTGAAGATTCGATAATTACGTTTTTTTATACATACGTGGCGTACCTTTCATCGTTCACGGTCACAAAAGTCACATAGTATTCCATTCACAAAATATGTATTGCCGGACGATTCACTTACTCCAATTAAAGCCTCTTCAGTATTAAACTTTCGAGTACGAATAAATCTCAGGAGAAACTCGTCGTCCGTAGGACATCTCAGGGTTTTCAGGTCTGGAATAATTATTGTTAAGAAAATGAGTCAACTTGGGGCGACATAAGACATTAATGAATTTAGCCTGAAAAGACTGAAGACAAATTAAGTTCTCTAATCACTTACTTTTCAACAGTGATCTTAACTCAGCTAATGCTTCCCTTTCGGCCTTCCTCTTCTCTTGTACACTTTCCATTTTTAATCACAACTTTCAAAGTATAACACTTCACGAACAAAAAGACGACACCAAACCAAAAAACTAAGAAATCTCAAATCAGCAAAAAAGAATTTGCTACCACTAGGATTCCTTTTCTTCACTGCACGTGCACATATAAGACGATAATATCGAGAAGTGAAGGGATATGCCTGTTTATCCGGATGTTATTGAATGATTTATTTCACAAATCAAAGTCTTCGCGTTTTATCCCAGTTAAGAATATGATCCCGGAAACTTCTTGTTCCCAATTCCAGCCAGTATAAAGCAAGAGAAATCCCTACTTTACACCATTCTGCTAACGTTAGGAATGGACCCAATCTTAAGGGTTATAGTCGTGAAGAAGGATTGATGCTAACTAGTCAAAATCTCCGTATAGCAATATCATTTTTTTCTCCAAGACGGCAAATTGGCCGTGGATCTGCGAAGAACCTTCATTCTCAACGAATCTGCAAACTCTACGCTTTGCGCTACATGCCCAATGCGCACCCCATCTGAAAGAATGCGATTTCCATCGCTTACCGCAACACAATTGGCCAGAATACGAACATGTTTTCCAATTACTGATGGCCTTTTTTGTTCAGCGTAGAAAAATACTCTGTATATAAATATAATAGCAATATTATATGGCATACATAAGGTTAGATATTTATGCACCTGTGATTTCAATGAAAATATAAGAAAAATATATACACTCATATAATTCATATATCACCAGAATCCCTCTGCCAGATAACTTGTCATCAATTCAAGCATTTTTCTTCATCCATAAAAAATTCACCTCTATATCTTCATATAATAATATATCAAAATATCAAAATAACTTCGACGGGATCTTTTTTGTTGTGGTGAATCACAATTTAGAATTTTAGACCAAGCTCTAGCTGCTTTCCCATAGGAGAAAAATAATGTGCATATGTGCATTGAATGTAGTAGCAACTGCATATAAAATAGGAGATCATTCATCGTGATCTTCGACACAAACTCATACATTGTCACCACATTTGTATAGGTGCTCCCTGTCATGTTTGCTTTTTCTACGAATATAGCACGCGAAAATAGCACAACTCATAATCATCATCATCATAACTAGTAAAGTCATGCGAACTAAAATTGGTCACCAGTCACCACCGCGCGGTAGACGACGACATTGCTCTCTAACTTAGCGAATTCATTTTTTTATTTACTCACATCCAAAGTTCGTGACATAATGACTCTTACATATCAGTTTAAATAACATACTACGCACATAAATGTATGAAGGGGATACCCTTAACCTCTAATTTTTCCAAGATGCAGATGTTCACCATCCCAAACAAAAAACGCATGGGTGGATGTGAAATGTGAATACATAGTCGTCTTTTTTAACCCTTTCCCTTTCTACAGGCAAACCTGTATGATTTCAGTTGCCACTTTGACGCTTCCCTAAACTAACTGGTTAACTAACAACAAAGAATCCAACCAGATGCCTGTGGTATGCTACATTTTCAATATTTAACTTGAAATTGTGCTATCGTCTGAGATTGCGCAATAACATAGTCCCCTTTACGAACATTGAAGGGTTTCATGTAGGCATGCGTTTACTTATATGTATAAGCGCCTTGCCTATTTACTGGCAGTACGTGTTCGAGAGCACGGCGAGCCCGATATTCTTCGAAGATTTGGTGGATTGTATTGGATACTGCACTCAATTTCTCATTTCGAGGTTTGCATGAGTGCCTTGGCATTCAAGCTGCAAACTTGAAAGTTTACTCTGTCTGATGAGATGCAAATGCATTATTATTGTTCGATGCAAAATGTAGTTCCATGCTATATAACACGTATATATCCACGCTACTTGTCCTCTATAGTATTCCAGTTTCAATGCGAAGGTGAATGGGGTGAAGTACGTTGAAAATCCTCGCAAAAAATCTTATTTTTACTCTTGCATCTACTGCATGAAAGCGTTCGGCGTTCCACGCATGTACCCTTTAATAGAACAGTGTGGTCTTGACACGCAAAATAAATATGAGAAAGATATAGTGCTCATCTTACAAGGTCACCTAATTTACAAATGAGTTCTAAAAAACGGTTATGCCCACTGGGATAAAGAGTTTTAATTAACGTTTTGATAAAGTTTAAGTGGTCGGTCTGACAGATGAAAATCCCGATATAATGATCATGTGAACAGACATTATGTGCATCTGTGAACTTGAACCCACAATGCTTTATGCCGTGCACATGGTCCCCTTCAACTTTATGTATGTACATTTTGACAATTGGCATAGTCGTTTGAAGGTTCCAGTTTCCAGATAATAAGTGCTGCAGAAGGAAAGGAAGAATTCCAAATTCACATAAAATCTCCTAACTTAATCTCTCCCTTTGAGTGTAATGACGATTCACAAAAAAACTAGTTTTGTGCTCTTAGACTGAAGTCTATCCGTAATTATTGTTATGAGCCAATACAAAAAACATAATTCTTCAAGGTCTTCCTGACCAAGATAATTCGTTGTTACATTACTGCATAGGCAACGTGGATACAAAGTGCGATGGTCAAATCGCTACAGTTTGATCACTTGTGTGAAATGGCAATAATAAGGTCTTGCTTTAGACTTTTACTATGTTTTGCCCCGGTTGGTACATGATTGTTTGTTTTCTTGCTTTGTCTTAATAGGCCAGTGGAAAATGTGCATCAAGACACTGATGTAACATGTACACCGACATGAGTACGATGAGCAGAACTAAGAGTCAATTAGCTATTCTTTGTGAATTATTTTAGCCACGAGAATATGGAAATATCCATGTAGTATAAGCTTAGGCAAAATGTAGCTAGAACATTGCTTTATAATTGGAATAAAAAAGATCTTGAACTGGGTGAGAATTCGAAGATCGTTATCAACGGCTTGAGATTTCATCTTCACAGTTCACGCTAAAAATGGCTTACATGACTCTCGACGTTAAATGCTTTAAATTGCGTATGTAACACAAGCGTAAATGACATATTACGATGTAGTTTTATGGATGGCTGCTTTCTTATGTCTTTAATATGACTTTATATTTCATCGTTGCTTTGATCTGGAGATTAATTTTGGCATTTCATTTCGAAATCTACAAAGGTTTGAAATGCATGGGAATTCCGCAATTTGTGGTGCACATGAATGGAAAGATTTTGACGAGCGCAAATGTGTTATCCAAGTATAGTTCCGGTTACGAAGAGATGAAGATTGCGTGAACTTTTCAGTAATTATTGTAAATTGTATCCACCAGAGCACAGAAGGGAGAAATGAAATGATCGAATTTTTTATATATCGTACAAGGTACATTGTTACAAAAAGTAAAATCTCGGCTAATTGTCGGAAATGTACATAAAACCAATAAAATGTACACCTTTTGTTTGGGTGATAACTTTGGGATTACGAGAACATTTGAAAGACAAGGTTTACATTGATCGTTGATGCTTTTTTGTTAATTGTTTGGCTTGGTTAGTATGCGGTGGTGGTACTGATTTTGCCTAATGACAAGACTGGTGTATTATTCGAAACTGTGTGTTATTGGAGCGTTGATCACTTAAGGCTAATTTGAGAATAGGACGAAACTTGCGCATAAATTGCATAAAATAACAATGCGGACTGCGCGCCCAGTTGGCTAACTTGGCATTTTTTACGAGTAACCGGTTAAGCTAAATCATGATCATGGGTATAGCCAAAATGTTATAAAACTTTATTGTTTTCATACTCCGCCACACAACCAGCGAGGTTGGTTACGCGCGTCTGAAAAATTCTTATCATGTCTAGTGTAGCGAATATTATGTAAACGTGTTGGACAAAGGGTAAATTATTTAAAGTTTCATGCAACTTCACAAATTATTTTTGGCTTTTACAATACCTAAAGATGTAATTAAGAATTAAAGCAATACTGTATACTTATGTATGTATCTTTTATAACATGATACGCCACGTGTATATATGAACTTTACAAATCGAACGGTCGTAGGCGAACGCCTCTGCTTTGAATGAAGGAGGCAGGACAGGACAGTATGGACAGTATATATGCAGTATGCGTTTATTCAATCAACTATTTGATAGCATGATCGAAAATTGACGTTCATTTAAAACGATTCAGTTCCGTATAGCGTTCTTGTTCTTGACGAACGATTAGATCTGAAACTGCAAAGGGAAAACTTGCACACGTCAAGTGTTGCAAGATGCAAACATTACTTGTACAACTATATAGCTTTTGGAAGTAGTTAATTTTGAAATTATAAAAATGTGTGCAATTCAGCTATATCTTTTGTGTGTGGTCAAGAGAT
>JAQFZW010003395.1:0-13117 GCA_034687055.1 Heteromurus nitidus
ATACTCCTTCCCAAAATTGAGTTCGTATATTTCTACCCAACAAATGCGAGGTATTTTTGATGAAGGACTCAAAACTGGTTTGTTTCAAAGACAAGTAGAAGATCACGGTTTTCCAAAAATATCTTCTGTAATTTAAATAGGGTTTTGTTAAGACGTTTGCAAATTCAACAAGTTTCCATTTCTTAACATTGTTTTCAAGATTTCAAATCCTTGAGTGTATTTATAAGTGCAAATTTTGCTTCCTTAAATGTCTATATGGGTGTATGGCTTGAAATAGTTGAAATTCATATTTCCGAATTATATATGCTATTTCCGATATCTTTAAACTTATTCACCAGCGTTTGCGAACGTGCTCGCTTTTGTGCACGCTTTTGCGTGCACCCGGGCGGGTAACTAGTTACTTTATATATCACATCGCATCGTATAACAAACAAACAAACTGCACAAACAAGATACAAATTTCTTTTCCTCTCCGTTGAATGTGTATTGGCTCAATACAAAACAAACAAAAATATTTACAAAACAACCTCTTACACAAACATACAACAAATTCCATTCCATTCTAATTTTTAAAAAATCTGGAACACACTAACACACATCATGAGAAATTGGATAGCTGAACATGGAACACTGCAAATACTTGTGTTTGGATTACAAATTTGAAATTAGGAACTGGAATAAGATAACATGAACATCGAAGAGCGGCCAGAACGTTGAGAACAAAGTAAACGTAAAAGTACTGACAGCAAGCAGTAAGGTTGAAGGTTAATGTGTCTCAAATCTCAATCCTAACGGTATACTTACAAAAACAATAACACCACTAACACTTTTCTTCTAACCACGAAACCTTGCAACAGCTTTGATGAGAATTATTTCATAAACGCTTTTACATTTTACACTCCAAAAAACGCGTAAAAAGTTACCTGTTATGATTAATTTCTCCAGTTTCATTTCTCGTTTCCTGTCCACCCAAATTCCAACCATTCCACACGACGTTTCTATTTCCTGTGTTTACCACGGACAAATCCAAGAATGCACAACAAAACCATGAGCTATATGCGCATCTCATTGTTGTCTACATTCTTTTATCTACATTTTTTCTACCTGAGAACTCTTTGACACTACACAACTTTCAATCAGCTGCAGAGAAGCTTATGTATCAAAGTTGTTTGCATATGTAAAAGCGTATACCTAACAAAACTCTCAATAGCGAACAACGAACGACATCCATCCAGAGCATTTTTTGTACCTAAAAATGTGTACGTTTCATCTTACAAATATTTGAGGGAGCGAGAGCACTCTGTCTGCTGACGAGCAAACTAGAATGAATCTCTGACAGCCGGCCGGCGTGATAACTTTTCAGCTAACTTTTCATAAATTCGTCTCATCTCGCTCGTGTTGTTTGGTGCCTGTTTGGTGCAAGCTGTCTAGACAAGAGTGGTGCTCTGGTGTCAATTTGGTGAAAATTCCTTCTTTTCGTCGTGGCAGCCGTGGCTATCGCACCTACTTTTTTCATCACTGGACAGTTAAATTTTAAAAAACCCAGGTCAAGATGAGGATCTACAAGGATACTTTCACTGGTAAGTGCTTCTCTCAAGAATTCTATACATGGGGGGAGGTGGAGGCGTGTCAAAATGTGGAGGAAAGTGGGCGAAATTAGTGTTTGAAAGTGGGGGGTTGGTGCAGTCAATATACAATATTGGAATGGTAAGGATGGATTCTTTGAGTAATTTGGAAGGTTAATGACTCAGCCATGAATGAGTCATCCGTCCAGGAAACCGTTGGTCTCCAGAGATTTCAAATAGTCAAGGTAGAAAGACTGGAGAGGTCTCAATTTCATTTTATCTTGATTTAATAAGCAAACACATGAATTGAGTAGATGACAGCTGAACTTAAAAGCGAAAACTCAGCTTAGAAAGCTAATGAAAGGATGTAAAAAGCGTGGGCGAGCGGGGTGGTCGTGTTCAAGAAATGTTGAATGTGCTAATGGTAGGAACACTAGGAACATGATTTAGCAAAAATGTATAGAAATCGAGGGAATCGTTTCCACCTGATGGGGATGACACGTGTTGAATACATGCAATGTTCAAGATAATAAGTTTAAGTACGATATGATAATGCTTCCATTGTTGATTGTGTTTGTAGGAGACGAGATGTTCTCCGACACGTACAAGATGAAGCTCGTGGATGAGGTCATGTATGAAGTGTACGGAAAGGTAAGAGTGCTATTTTTTTAATCAAATTTGAAATTCACGTATGAATCCCAATAGGTAGCCTTTCCAGTTTTAATCTTTTAATTTTAATCCATGACTTCTCTTTACTTTTATAAATGTATAGTTGGTCACCCGAAAGCACGGAGAAGTCCAGCTTACTGGTTCCAATCCATCCGCCGAAGAAGCTGATGAAGCAACTGACGAGGCTGTGGAATCTGGAGTTGATATAGTCCTCAATCACCGTCTTCAAGAGACCTTTGCTTTTGACAAGAAGGGTTATATGGGTTACCTTAAGGAATACATGAAGAAAGTTGTTGATAGACTCCAAGAAAAGAGCCCAGACCAAGTTGACGTTTTTAAAACCAACATTAACAAGGTCATGAAGGACCTCTTGGGCAGATTTAAGGACCTCCAGTTCTTCACAGGTAGGCAACCTATCTAAAAATCAAGTTGTAATTGCTGTCATATTGTGACTAACTATATCTAAAAAAAATGCATCCTTTTTTGATACGTTTAGGAGAATCAATGGACCCCGATGGCATGTGTGCCATAATTGAATATAAGGACGTTGATGGGGATAACATCCCAGTCCTATATGCTTTTAAGCATGGCTTAGATGAGGAAAAATTTTAATACGTTTCTATCGCTGTCTACCTGAAAAATAAACCTCTGTCCATCGTTTATAAGAACTTGCTGTTTTTTGCATTCTATTCTCGTACTTTGTCGTACTACGTTATGACTTCAAAATCACGAAGTGAGATTTAAAGCATATTAATACAATATTATAAATTCTAGTTGTTCATATCAACGTTTAACATCTTTTCATTGTATATTTATCCTTTTATTTTAAAGGAACAATTACACTGAGTTAGATTTCGAGTTTTTTCTCGGCAAATTGCTTGTAATCGCTTCGGACTCAACGGTTATAAAATATGAAATTTGTCTTTATCATTTTCAAGTATAGTTTTTTAAAGTTACGCTATCGCAGGGAGAATCAATCAAATTTTTTGGAAATAACTCTACGTGTACTATATCATTATACTCATTCCGTGGCTGCTAATTGGCATTAATTTGACAGAGGAAAGAACCAAACAATAAAACATCACTATTCTTCTAAGCCTACGAAATGAATCTGTAACGTAAGGATATTAGACATATAATGGCTTGCATATAGCATCCTCTAAAATAAATTTGTTTGGGTGATTATGTGAAAAGTGAGACATTCTTAAGGAAGCCCTACTCCACTACGTAGCTTCAAGAAGTGGCTCAAAAGCAATCCGGATATTATTAGCCAAACGTTACACCCAAATTACAAACTTTCAATTCTGTCCGCACTCCACAACAGGTACACTGTCGGCATCGGCCTAGCCCTTACAAATTGAACGTAAAAGGGGGAAGTTTACAAAGACTTCGTGACCTTATTTCTCTGCCATTCCTTTGAAGATCTGTATATATTTCATCATAAAGTTCAGGCGACCGTGAACTGTCCACATCCCTATCATAATGTTTTTCCCTGGCAGCGATGCCACTCTCGTGGGAATCGTTAGCCAACCACCGGATCGGTCTTCATCTCATTAAGCTCGCAATTTTTCACCTCTGATGCACAGAATGCACCATGCATGTACCTAACTACTACTCGCATTCATGGCCGATAATTCATAGCACATTAAAGAGCATGCAAAATAGTTGTAAATGTAGCATCAGCTATATTAAAGAAATAGTTCATTCATTCGCATAAATTGGAACGCTGTACAAGTGAGCACTCTCTCACTCCCAATTCTGTCATCTTCAGGTGCACTAGGTACACAAATATCCATTAACTTCGTCATCATTCATGATGAACTTGGGTTAATATCGCCTCAGCTAACTTTTACGCTTTATGTAGCTTATATAAACTAACTCTTTCGAAACATTTACTTTTTAATATACTCGTTTTAAATATCAGTATAAACATCTTACATATATCCACATCACATCTACTTTTTATGTGACAACTCGAGACTCTCCTCTCCTCTGTAATAAAACCGCAGGTTGTTCTCTTACACTTTGTGCTTAACGTATACATGTAGCGTGTAATGCGATACACAAACGTTGCTGACAAAGGTAATCCGAAACGTGCGACGATAGTGTGGCTTTATTCTTGTCGTCTAAAAGTAGAATTTGTTCAGGTGATACGAAGAAGCTAAAAATGAATTACTGCCGGCCTCCTTTCTAAAAGGTGTACTAAACTTCAGTTTTTAATGATCCCTTAATGCAAACCGCAGTGAGCGAACTAACGCATGGATAAATGTAAACTAATTCCCGTAAGACATTAAAGTTATAAATAAGGATATGCATAATAATGCTTTATGAAATTTTGCTCTCCGCTCCTTCTTCTCCTCGCGTCTTAAGAAATTGCAGCATTGCCAATTGCCATCATGTGCAAAAAAATAAAATGAAGTTCATCTATACAACTTGAATGTCTTTTTCTTTTATGTGTGACAAGGGGAAGAGGAGTCAAAGTAATCAAATGTAGACATGTTAACACATTTGCTCAACGTCAAAAGTGATATATTATACTTATTGTAGCACATTAGTTCCTCATCTTGATGCAAAAGTGAACAAATGTAATGCGATATTATTAATTAGTATGCAATATAGTAAATTGTGTGCTAAACTAAACTTTTCTACTTACGATTACGACAATAATGTACCATGAACGAGTCAATCTAGGTCTGAGTATATCTGTACGTAAGTATGCATCATATATATACATGAATGAATATATTAACAGGGAAAATAATTCACAATGGCTTTCTTACATCTAAAACACATCTAATAACCCATATTTATACATAAATGATTGCACACAAATATTACATTTTGTGGATTATTTTAAAACATGCAATTTTGTTCTCATATACACAGAGCTCATGATATCATCAGTATTGTAAAAAAAGAAGATCCTTATAGGCCGTAAGCAGAATAATAAGTACACCGCACTGACAAGAAACATGCTTTTTTATAAATTATACACGCTTCATCACATCGTCATCAGAAGAGGAGACACATCTTTATAAGATGACGCTTCAGAATCACTGCCACTGCCTTGCATCGTCATCAAGTCATCATCAGTATCAACATCTCAGTGGTCCATGGCGCAAAGTGACGCACATCATGGTGTCCAAATGACAGTTTTCTTCGCTCGGTCTACGCTCAGCAAGGAAAAGCCCTTCGGGTGCCAGTGGACAGCTGCGACAGCGTTTCTGCGTTCATTATCAAATACAAGACACATGTCAGCGTCAGCATATCATCGTATTTATTTATATTTATGTAAAAGAACATCGACAACATTATAACATTTAAGAACGATGAAGAAATGGACTCCTTTCCAATGCCAATATCAAAATGTTCCCCTTCTTCCTCTTTTCGCAGTTTTATCAAGAAAAAAAGCTAATAGATGCACAATGTACATAATGTCTATTTTGTATTTTCAACAAATCAAACATGAAATCCTACATGACGCATATTTCCATTGTAAGTAAGTAGTTCTTCAGAAAAAAAGTCACCAATTCCATATTGTTTCTTCATCCGATTCAATAATATCTTCTGCTAAAATCTTTGTAGCACTTTGGTACTGTAAATCCTGCAACTTTGCTGCTCTCAATGTGCATATATGCAAGTAATCTTGAAATACATTCAATTGAAAGCAAAGCAGATATGAGCAGAAGATAGGGAAAACTAAAGCAGCAATCATGAATTACTATACTATTCTTTGTATGCTTTATTGAGATGGCCTAATGTGATAAGTATATAGAATTACATTATATTTTACATTATTCTTCAAGCGACGCATAAAAATCAAGGTAAAAAAGTACACAATAGGACTTGCAGTGGTTGTAGTAATGCGATGATGAAGATAATTGGATATGATTTCTTATTCTCGAGTCTTTACTCTTCTGCCTAGGGCTTATAATTACTTGCAGAGTTGAAAACAACCATAATGCAAGACATTCACAACAAACAGTGTGTGTGTGTTTGTGATTGCCAAGTGAAAAATCGGCAGTTCTTGCACCGGTAGCGGTGAAATGCACATATAACGTCAGCGAGAGGAGAAAAAAGTGAAGCAGACATCTAATAAAATGGAACTAATGAATGACGTGCCAGAATCTTGATCTTATAGAAAGCATTTTTTTCTTCACATGTGCATAGAGATGTAATGACAGGAAAAAGACTACAAGCAGAGATAATACGTAATCCAGTTTCATTATTGTACCTCCAACTCATATACAAGAAGAGCTGACGTAGCGTGTCACACAAGCAGTTTATAACGACACATCAAAATATTAAACAAAATTCATAACAGTCGTAATAAGTTACAACTCATAACGCAACAAAACAAATTGTGTTCATCATCATCATCATATGAGATATGTGGATAAAACAAAAGACATGCAGTTCGGGCACTTTTTCAGACACTTAAAGTGTCTGATCTGATTTTTTAGTAGAAACCACGTAAAAAATGGGGGATAAAACGGAACCCAACACACAGATGGATGGATATGAAACATGCTACAGAAACAGGAGCTTTGAAACAAAATAAAGTGATGTGATCCTTATTCCATCATCTTTTAAGTCGAAAAAGTTTTCACCATGATTTTTTGTGTGTAAAAAGGTGAAGGAAAGATGATGATACGATAATGCCCAAAAATGTGCATAGACATAGGCATATATGTATGTGTACATTAAGAGAATCCTTTTGGGTACAAATGGTTGGTCAGTCTGATGCGTGATGCATTCAGTCCGATTCATCAACAGATCAACGGGACTCTCCGGCTGGCAAGTTCAAGGGAATTGAGAGCAATAAAAAAAATTGTGTAACATGCAAGCAACGGATATTGCAACCACAGAAAATAAGCATCGTGAATGGTGAAGCTTTCTAGAAAGTTATTTAGGACAAAGGGAGCAGCGCATGTGTACTTATGACAAAATGATAATTAGGCCAATACCTGCTCAAAACGGATTTCTATCCGCAGTAAAGCGATATTACTACCCCGGAAAGGACATGACATGAAATGCATTCAAACTTATTGTGATGCGCCCATAAATTCACAAGATACAAATCGATCACATAGCTTGAGTAAACATTGCATGCATGTAATTACCTTCATTAGCATATAAATTTCAATATCAAATGAGAAACGGATATAGCATGTAAGTATATATCCCCATTTTTAAAGGGCGTGTGTAAGCAATTCCGTAATCATGCATTTATGAATCATGCAAACTGCAATTTTAATTGAATGTTCTTCGAGAAAACTACATCATGCAATATGAGACAAAAGAGTGTCTAGATAGAAAGTGCAGTTTCAAATAAAAAATCTGACCGAAGAAAAGTACCCACTTCTACGAATTCTCATGGGATGGTGAAAATACTGCACTTTTCTTCACATACATTATACACTTTTTCTAAAAAAGGAAAAAAAATATTATACTTACGTGTGCTCCTTGAGAACACTGTCCAACTTATTTTCCAAGACGTTCCACACATATATGGGCCCATCAGCAGAGCCACACGCAATGAACTGACCATCGGGTGAGAAGCAAGCACGACAGAAGTCCGATGAGACCTTAAATCCATCCGCACTGTTGCATGATAACGTGTGAGAAGACACAAACAAGTAAATTAAATCATTAAAAACATGTAAAAATTCAATTTAAAAGTTTCATTCAGCCATTTAACTCTATTTACATATGTAAACTGTCAAATTATATGCCTGTCTACTCGTCCATAGTTCCTTCAGAGAAAATTGATAGAGATAGTACCGCTAGCACACATCACCACAACATATAACACCACTCCTGCAGTGTCAGCTTAGAATGCTCTCACATTTTAAAGGTTTCTGGGTATACTCCGGCCTTCTAGACAAACCGCTGCTCATAATCATAATCGCTCATGATTATACAAACAATAATCATCAAAATCGGACCTTTCTCATCGTGTGATGAGAAACAACGAGCCAAGTGACCACGTTCCACGCTCTTCATGGCTTCCCCCATCCCGTAATAATAATAATATCAGATAAGCTAACAAAACGCACAATTTTCCTCCTATTTTCATAATCTCTTCATGAGAAGTACGGATATACACGACGATTAAATTAACAGCAGAAAAAGGGGCGGAATTTTATGATGATGAGACTGAGACATGAAAAATAATTTGCATTTTATGAATGTGCTTCACTGTCAGAGAGGACCATGCGAGGAGCAGTAAAAAATATACTTCTCTTAGGTACATTAATTCCATGAGTTATACAAGAATTATTACTCCATTCATCATGAATACGATATGCTACATTGCAGCGGAACGAAACTCTCAGCATTCTTCGGGATTTCTTTAGAGAGGGATATGGATATGTGATACTTGTGTCACGTTTTGTGAAGAAGCTATCAAAATATTTATATGTGCATATATTATAAGCATGTACCGTAATAAATGCGTACTCACCTGTACTGCCCAATAACAGAGTTCATCCTCAAGTCAAGCACTTCAATAGAGTCATCCCTCACGGAAGCGAGAAGCAAATTTTGATCCCGTGATAAATCTAATGAAGTTATTTTCCCCGGAAGACATACCTCTTGAGTTGGGCTCTCAGTTCTGATATCCCAAAATCTGAGTCTTTTATCAAAGTGTCCAGATATGACACTTGATGAACTCCCAACGCAAACTAGGTCGTTTGAGCTGCTACCAGCAAATTTTGTGGAGACACCTACCACGTGCAGGTAACAAAAAAAAACAATGATGATGAGCTCTCATACACTTCTTCCTTCACTTAAAAATTATAAAATGAATGAAAGGAAGTAATGATTTCCTCAGCATAAAAACAGACATTCACGTACGCACAAGAGGGAAGTAATAATCTTGAGCAAATCAACGCATTTTTTTCTACTCTTCTTCTCGTATAATCAAGATTGGACGGGAGCACAAAACTTTTAAGCTATTGTTATTAAAATGTGGGGGGAAAATCCACTTCATCTTCCATTTTCAGTGGATTATGATGATATGATGGACAGCCACTACAGCAAATCCCGTTTTTTATTCAATTAACTCTAATCTCATATGAAAAACATATTTCCCCATACAAGCTAAAGTGCAGAGCAAAGTCAGCTTGCAAAACTCAACTCTCGCATATCGTTTCAACTTGAGTGTGTGTAAAAGTAACATGATATTATTATACCATTATGAAGCAATTGTACTCATTCAAACATTCAAAGTAAGACTAATAAGGGGAGGAATTGAAAAGGCTGTTCCAACTTTTGTTCGTCGAATGCTTATCATCATCCCACTCGCTCTCATCTCACTTAAAATCTACGTACATTATGAAACTGTTATGCACACATTACATAGTGTTACTTCTATTTCCTCTACTCGTCAAATCTTACGAAAAAAAACGAGAAAGAAAAATCATATTTATTTGAAATGTGGAAAAATCTTATTCAAATGAAAACAGAAATGAAGGTGTGCATAAAATTCATATAACTTTTTGCCTGACTTTTTATATATCTTAGACAAACTTTCATTTAGAAACACCTCATAACTCATCTACATTTTGATTACAAAGGATGAGGAACTCGGATTTTGACTTACATGCTTTCGACTTGAGATCCCATATCTTGAGAGTTCTATCGTGGGATCCACTGACAATTTTCGACGGATCTCCCATAAACTTCGCTGCCAGTACTTTGGCACTGTGTCCCGTCAACGTGTGCTGCAACAACAGAGAGAAAACAAAACAAGTTTTTTTGTGATTGTCATATATAAATATATTCAACCAGATTCAAACACGTATGGTATCAAAAACAGCAAAACTATTTAGGAAACATGTTATTAACATGATTAATTCCTTTAATTAATTATATGAGGCTGGATATAAGATAATCATCGGTAGAGAGAAAGGAGATAAATTTGTTGCGGAAAAGGCTTCCGTAGACGTAAGAGGTGACTAGTAAAAATTGTGATGTAGTGACTATTTTATTTAATAATAGGATTATTTAACGCCATGCATGTTGCTTTATCTAGGAGAAAACTGTATTTACGGTTCACAGCAAACACTATGCGGACATATGAGAAAGGAAAAATAGACGAAGATGCCTCATAATCACCATTCCTCTCTTGCGCAACCACAAACAACAGAAAAGCTTTTTTATGTTTTCCATAAATTCAAAACACATTTATGAAGTATGAGAAATGCAGGGAGAAATAGTTATAAGAATTTGCATTTGTGCATTGTAACGATCCATTCTTTTATTTGAAAAAAAAACTCGTTTTCAGGGAAGGAAGGGATTAGAAAGGTGAGCAATCGAAATTTCCAATAACGATAAATCAAATCGTTTATTATGTCATTTTTATACAGTTTCTTACAATTTTTACACTCCGTTTATAAACAGAAAAGAAAATTCAAAAGATGAAGTCCATGATGTGAGGTAGTGGTGATGCATCACGCATGCAAGCATATAGCAAACATTTATTATACTAAATACATTGAGAAAGTACAAAAGCATATTTCTTTTTACTCCACCTCCGACAATGCCACAATCGTAATATTTCTGAGTGAATGCAGAAATGTACCGTTTTTTCACTCCTTTCCTTGCGAGAAATTTGCATCTGCACATTTCTGAGCGCATGCAAGTATGACAAGGGCTCCATACACTCACACACACAAGTTTAATAAATGAGCCATTCTTTTCCTGGGAGAAACCGTTGAGGAATACACAAACCTAACCTGTCAAATCGGCTTTTTCCCAAGATTATAAAAAATCATCCCTTCTTGTCACTGCATGGGAACTTCTTACGCTGCCCCGCATTCTTCTTTCACACAGGCACACATATCTATCTACAGTTGTCAATATCTAAACAGACATTTCAAAAGTACCAAACTTTATGAGAATATGGGTTTAGAGAGACAAACCATCTCACATCATCATAACATACATTTCCCTCCCTCCCCAAAAAAATAATTGTAGTCACATATAGTATTATAAGTCATGGTAGAGTAGACAGTCTATAACTTTCCTTTTGGTTATTTCAGAGTTTTAAACTTTCAATCAGATATGTAGAACCGCTATACGCATACATTATTGTGTGAATGGATGGATGGTGCTATATTATCACCTTTTATCATTTATTGAAAAGGACACACAGTAAGCTGAGAAGAGCATTTGCAAAAAAAGTCAACTGTACTTATTGATGTGAGTCGAGGGATGTAACAGGAATAGCGGCATTCCTATTAATGCGCTATGAATCGACGCATGAAATGAAAGAAGGGATTTTTTTGGGAATCATCTGCGTATTCACATCACACACAACCGCAAATAGTGGACACAATAATTGTTAATTAAAGTCAAAGCTTCGATGCCTTAAATGCTGACGATTGTGTCGAATTATACTCATATTTTAATATAGGCATAACTGATTTTTTTGCATTCATAAAGAATCCCAGTTTATGAAAAGTATGCACACCTAAATACCAGGACCAACATATCCTATTTTACAAATCATAACATAAGTTTGTCGTGACTTTTCTGTCTCCCCTTGATTGATTCTTAACAGGCAACCACATCGTCCGTTTTCCTGGTGGATGAAGTACGGTACAAACAAACAGACAAAATGTACACATTTTCTACTGCATGATTTTAACACTGAGCCTTGTCGTCCTCGCGTAAATTGCCAAAATTCAGTTCAATGAATAAACTAGGTAACATTATCTGTTTCATTGTGTAACTGTTAGCCACACAATTTAGGTTCTTTCTTAAACTCTCTTGAGAGAGAAGTCTTGTCGTATTCGTATATTCAAGACTCCGCCGGTGGTATTCGTAACCAATTATGGAAGCGGATAAATACATGTATGATGATGATGATATGCTGTTTCCTGATTCAACGAAAATCACCCTGATTCCCATGCGACCTTCTTAAAACGTGAGTTCATGTGCATCAAATCACACAGAGAGCTTCCACACAGGGTAGAAAAGGATCTAACGACATTTCTCAGAAGAGAGGAGAGAACACACACACACCTCCAAAAACGTAAGGAAAGTTGCATGTGTACTCAAGTACACCACCACAGGATATTCAAAATCCTTGTTAAAACACAACTTTTCCGACAAATAATCTCAAAACTATTACACACTTCACTTGCTCATCCAGATTGAGATTATGCAAAAGGTATAACGAGCAAAATCTCATAGCGTAATTGTTTTCTATGGGATGGTACAGTTTCCCGATCCTTTCATCAAACTGACTGACTGACTGACATACGAGTGGGAAAAAGTGAGCATGCATCATCGTGTCTCGCATATTATGTGGAGTGGAGGCATGAATATATATTTATGCGAACAAGCATACAGTTTTGTGTTTCTTCAAAAGCGGAAACAATAATTAAGTTTTGCCAAAACAAGAGAAACATATTTGCATGTAAGCAGGGCTCGCATACATCGTACGCATTGCTCATAAACAATTATATAAGTGATATTATTTAACCGTTAGATTTTCGACTGATTTGATCTCGGTGAACAAATTACGATGCCCATAACGCACTCCTTGAGCTTACCACATAAAATCCATTGTGAGTTTTGCTAATGACGTATGGACGTGTGAACTTAATGTGTATTATACAGCTTACAGCAAGTGGTAGTTTTTTTTACCACAACGTTGTTGTCGTAATCAGTAATCAACCGATTGTCAGCAGAAATTAGCATTCATTTAGCTGTGATTATTTCTCCGGTCAACAATTACCGTTGTTCTCTCATTGCCCCAGTTTTCAAGTTTTTTTTGTGTCATTCAGGAAGGAATTTTCCTTATAAGAGTAAAATTCATGGAACGGGAACTGTCTCAAGGCTCAACTCTCAACTTCATGTTAGATGCATCA
>JAQFZW010003396.1:0-13103 GCA_034687055.1 Heteromurus nitidus
CACACACATGGACACACACATGGATACACACATGGACACACAAAAATTTCATTCCAGCTTTATGTTTGTAGATACATCCTACTACTCGAATTCCAGAGAAATATTTAATAATTCAAGCATTAAAAACCACACGAGAGTCTCACAATCCAGGATATTATTAAAACAAGAGCAACTTGCAACTTGTATAGCAGAAGAGAAGGCCACGTTTTACTACGAACACACATGACATATAGCATCAGTTGGTGTTGGTACTGGAGTATCATTGCCCTTCTCCGTTCCCTTTGTATGCAACACCGTAGGTACCCTTTTCCCTTATAGACATAATGTACGCTAATGAATATACGGAGACAACCTAGAAACTCGACGGCTTGAAAACCATCTCAATTTAAAGCATTATACCAGAGCCTATAAGAGAACAGGAGAATGCTTCTACAAAATGTTACTCGACTCGCATTTTTACACACATACAAACACTAGCACTACAAGGCTATACATTATACATGAAATGCGATATTAGGCTACAAGAGCAGATTAAATTTCGCAGCACTTAGGGCGTAGTGAGCAAGCTTTTCCTTTCAGACTTTTCACAAAAGAAAAGCAAAAGCAGAGTGAAGAGAGAGAGAGATCCTTGCAGAGAATGATGATTTTGAGCAGATTTTCCATTTTACTACATGGCTTCCATATACACAGCTGGTTACGTCGATGTACATACGTACGTAATCTCGCAGAAATTTCCTCCATGCATCAATGGTCAAACGTTTAATCATTCGACTACTTACAAGTACGAACGAAGCAAAAAGGGGATGTTGGATATCTATCATGCATACCATAGCAAATACATTATGTTCTCTCTTTTTGCATTAGACCCGTTAATGTGGCATAAATTATTCAACCAAACTCTATCGTTGTTACCCATTCGCAATAAGTATACCACCAAACATACGTTCATTCGAAACGAAAAAAGAATCAGCTTCTTTTTAAGCAGATTACATGCCAATTGTAATAACTGAAGCGATGACTAAAATCCCTTTGTGAATGTGATACAATATGCACACAAAAAATACAGCACTCTTTTCTACATTAGTAGTTTAGTATAGTAGGTTTTTAATAGTTTCGTTTTAATGCAAGTCCGCAATATTTCGTTCATCCTCAAATTCATCAAACCTCTGCAAAAAAAAACACAAGGATTTTTAATGCGTACGTACGTACCCGAAATTACTCAGCGTTTTTGATCATCCCCAAAAAAATCGTATGTTAGGAAAAGGAGGATGAAGTGTGCGTCATGAGTTTGTGTGGAGGCAAGAAACAACGTAATTTCCACAGCAGATTAATAAGATATGGAGAGCTTTTACTGTCGCATTTGATTTACTACGTCTCTCTAATCATTTAATTTCGGCGATACTCTTGCCTTAGGTTTAGAGGTGCACTTTTTTGGTGAAGGTTATTTCGAGCTTGCTTGTTTACTCCAAACCTGCATCCAGAGACCTTCCCATCCACCCACCATAATATAACATTCTGCTCGCTGAAACTTTCTCCGTGAATTTTCTCGAAAGCTAGTTGACGTGTTCGAGAAGGGAGGTTCAAGATGAAGCTGAGCGAAGAGCATTTCAGTCAGACTTGCTTTTCCTCCCCAATTCCCTAAAGCTTTTTCTTAAGATTTTTTCTCTCCCCTCTTATTCCCAGCTTGTGTCTCCGTTAATAGGAAACCTGGAAGCTGTGTGTGCTGTTTTCTTCAAGGAAAAGTTTATAAGTCTGAAGGAGTAGAAGAACACACTAATGATGGCGGTTTTTTTGTAAAGAAATTCGGAAAATGTACACGATGACTCGTGTGTATAGATAAATATATGTACGTCGAGTGCAAAGTAGGCCATTTGCAGGCATTCTTGTGTCTGTCGTTCTGTTGGCTTTACCCAGTTCCCTTTTTTCTCCCGAGGAGAAAAGTATTAAGTAATTGAATTGAAGTCGTTTCAAGCCCTCTTTCCTTTCTCTTCAAGCTTTTAAGAGCTTTTATGGTTAACCACACATCGTTACGAATACTAAATGGTTTTTCTCTCTCTAGCTTCCAGATACGAACGGAGAGAAAATCTACTGTCGCGTGACAGAACATGAGTTCACAAGCCCATGAAAATATTTTATTAATATTCACAAGGAATATGGCATTGAGGTAAGGTAAAAGGATATTATCGAAATGGAGAATAGAAAAAAAATCCTTTTATTGTCTACTTTTTTCCTACACTCAACTAATTTTAATGATCTCTCTCACATAAAGTTTTTTTTGTTTTAGTCTACTCTGAAAAGGATTTTTTAAGTATTCAGTATTCATCGAGGAGCTTCTCTTGATCCCCTAAAAATAAGCTTAATTATTACAGCACGACGAGATTCACGGTGTAGTGTTGAATGGTAGAAAAAACTTCGAAAACTGTACTCTTCTTAAAGTCGATAAAAGGTCCAATCCGGAAACAAAGTTTTCGGCAGGTACGAAGTTGCTTCCTCGCATACTTGGTTTTCAGTCTTCCTCTCCAGTATCTGGAGAATTCTTCCGAATGCCTCGTGATCTCTGTTGTTTCCATCATGAGTAGCCACATCACGGTGACTATGGTCAGTCCAACTAGCAGAATGGAGAGACGGAGGGGGAGAGGAAGGAAGCTGTGTAATTTGACTGTTGCATACGCGGACAAAGTGGCGAGCACCATTCCAACAGAGATTACGACAGGGAAGTAATAAAACATGGCAGAGTTGATGAAAAGCACAAGAAGTTTCGTTTGAAGATAAAGGTGGAAACTTTTCACGAATAAAACCTCAGCGGACGACTTTATTCTTTGGGAAGGTGGTGGACACATAAGTTTCTTTACCATGGGCAGAGCGGAAGGAGGCGGTTTCACCGTTCCCAACTCTTCAATAATTTTCATCATTAGTATGGGAGAAGTCGTGCCTCGAACAGGACCACTACCACTCTCCATTCCTTCCACTGAGTATCTATTTTCTTCTCCGGTTGACGTCGACGACGTGATGAGTGCTGAAGATGAAAGAGGAGTAGTTGGGAGATGAGGAAGGGAAAGTTGAAGTTTACCATCGAGTTGAGGAGATAACACCTGAAATACAGGAGGAGAAGTAGTTGCTAGCTGAGCATCCAACTTTGTGTCTGAATGTGACTTTTCCTTCTCGCTTCCCATCCTTGTCCTCGTGCTCAACTGGAAAGCTTTCTGCTGCTGCTGACCTTTTTCATTTATTTCTTCTTCTCCGCTTTCTCCGCCACCGTAACTGGCTCTCCGGCTTTTATCATAATTGTCAATTCGGATTTCAGGTCTTTTCCACCAGCTCGTCTGTCGGGATTCAGAGCTGCCCTCTTGAATTTTTGACTTCGCAACTTTCCTCATGGGACTAGCAGTTTTCTTGTTGCTATTACTTCTCCGATTTCCACTAGTTGTAATGGCTCGTTTAGCCCTTTCAGCAGGATATGAGGTAGAGAGCACCTCACTGATTTCACAAACGACGGTCAAACAGACGAGAATGAGATTGAGTGATAAAAGGGATGCATAAAAAGCGGTGAGTCCTTGGAAAAAACTTGCTGCCAACATGGCAATAATGGGGGAATTAGGAAATACGACTTGGTTCATGAAATAGCTCGCTGGATCCGAGGAGGTCATCAAAGGAGTTAGCAAGCACACCAAAGGCACCCCATTGAAACCAGCGGCGATGGCGTACATTATCAATTCCTCCTTGCTCAAGTAGCCAATGGAAGTTTTCTGGTGGGACTGAGCTTCCCTCACCCATTCCACCTCCACCCGAGAAGGAGTAGCACTGGAGCGAAAGTCCTGTTGCTCACGACGTTCCTGGCTGTTTGAAAAATTAGGCCTTTCTGGAAACGAACAAGTAATAATAGTAAAAGGAGCTGTGAACGTGTAAATAAAGTGAAAGTAAAGTAAAATAGCTGCAAGGATTTTTCCTTTCCCTATGTTTCCCCTTATGAAGGTTGTGCTATAGTCAGAAGAAAAAGATTTTGTTCCGGATATGGAGCTCTCTGTTTGGACAGTTGCAGAAAGGTGCATAAATGTGTGAACTGGTCTAGTTTTATCCTTCATTCTACTTTTTTCTACGATCTACTTTCCTCCGAAAATAACATTTTCTTCATTTCAAAGTGCACACTTTCAGTTGGGGAATATAGCTTCATGCTCTTATAGCTTCCACTCCGTATATGATCCACTTACCGTTAATGTTACTACCTGTTGTAGGCACTGAGCGTTTGGCTTCCACTGGCTTGTAGCAGTAAACTTTCGTAAGCTTGAGCAATTGAGTGAGAATGTAGCAAATGTCCTCGGCACAAAAATGAAATGTCCAAATATGAGTGAGCCCCTCAGTACAGAAAGCCAAAGCGATGGAGATGATGACGACGTCGAGAATGGTGAAATTCGTATCACGAACGGATGTCAGCAGTTGGTGAAGTAGGCGATAAACACTTATTCCCCAAATTGCCAACAAGCATAAATTTGTCAAAAGGAACCTTTTGATTTTCTTCCACAGTGTGTTGCAGGGATTCACTTGAAATGACTCTGACTCCGAGTCGAACACTATTGGCACATTTAGGAAACTTGAGAAGAACGTTTGAATACGGAAAAAGGATTGCCACATCATTTTGGATACAAAATATATGCAAAGAAAAAGAGAAGCTAGGAAAAAGTGTGTTTCTACCAAGAACGGTCTTGAATGCCCTTTAGAACACTTTTACTTTTTTCAGCTCACATAGGCCAGCACAATATCTAGAACGGAGACAAATCAGGACTATTATTATGCATTTGGAAAACCTTCAATTTATAGTATCAAAATTTATGACCTGTTTCGCCTCTCAATGACGATACTTTATAAAATTGATACTGATACTGTCTGGGCTGGAAAAAGGTATAAACTGGTATGGCTTGATTTACTGGAAATTTAAAGAATTTTAGACCTTGCTCTTCAAACTACTGGGGTCGTAGTTGTAGCTGAAGTACACATATTAACTTTCATTTCTCTATACTTTTGAATTGGAAAGTTGTAGTCATTTTTTTCTGCAAGACAACCACCACGATCCATGTTCGTGTAATACATTTGCCGAATTGTGAAGGAAATCCGTCATGTTTTGCAAAACTTTTATATTGAACTTTTTTGATTTTTCGATCAATTTATATGATATTACTTACTACCCTATATATTTCGTTTATATATGGTTATGCAGTTAGTCGGCTACTCGTATACCAGACTATAATACAAAAAGAAATGTCTAGTTTTCCAAGATAGGGTACATGCTTCTTCATTTGGGAACGACGAATGTTCACTGAAAATACAGACCTTGGCCAAATTTTAAAGCTTATTCCAAGGTAAATCAAATGACGTCAGCATACGTAGGTCACTCAAATGTACTGCATCGAAATAGATTAAATTAACTGAAGCATTATAAAGTGCATATATAATACGCTACGTATCAATGTGTAAATCCTAATGGACTACGTAAGAGAGACGCTTTTTTGTGTCAAGAGAATGTTTTAAAATTACAAAATTTATGCAAGGCCAATTTCTTTTATATGTGGATATAACGAGTGAAGTATGAGTCAAGAATCAAATCAATTATTTAAAGGTCTGTTTGACGTCATAAAAAATACAAGGAGAAAGTTGAAGTCGCATTCGCTTCACGAGTTGATCCCCACAGGTACATTTTTGCAACAATGTTTGCATGCACACATCATGTACGTGCAACATGCACACAAGAAAATTGTGTCAGAGAAGAAAGTTGCTATAAGCATAATGAGCTGCAATGACAATAAACAATAAGACAATATATTCGGTTTAAACACGTGTCGCTGGAAGTTGTATCCCCCAGACCTTGTAGTATTCATTAGGTAGGTAATTTGGTTGTCTGATTGGTATCTAAATATGTCTACTTGACATTACACAAAAATATTTACCAGAAAAAATCGAAATGAAATTTGATAATTTGAGTGATATCGTACTTATTTAGGGAACTAATGATTTCGGTATTCAGCAAACAGTCATTTAGGACACTTCATGTGTGTTACCTTGAGTGGGAAATCGATCATTATATATTAACCATGAAATGTGATTGGTTTGACTTGATTTAACTAACTGAAAACGAGATAATGTATCGAATTGAAACGTGCTTTGAAAGAAAATAGTTTGTACAGCATATTTTTTCTATTCCTTTCTCTCTCATGTTCCACATGCCACAAACATCACCAATCACTAACAACCATACACCTGAAAGTGCTTACAGCTATGCACATTAATGTTTTGTGTAAGTACTTCTCTCTCGTCGCCGCCGGTGTTCCCTCTTCCATACCAAACCTGTCACATTCATTTCTCTTATCACGAAGGATGCTACAGAGGCAACAAATTAGGTTTTTTAAACATGTCTCAAGTACTCGCAGTAGTATCATATTAGTTTCATGTGTGTGGTATATCTCGAAAAGAATGAGAGCTGAAATTGGTGGTGAATTGTTGGGGGCACGAATGAAATTATGTTTGATAAACATCTCGCTTTCTGTTTGCGTCATTTTCAAAGGTTAACTCCTCTAAATTTCCTCTCAGTCAGACAGAAGGGAGCATGATGATGACGAAGATGATAAGTGTGATAGCGGCTTCGCTACATAATAGCGGTTAGAAGTGCTTCTGAAAATGATGATGACGACGATATGATGAGAATACGAAGCAATATTCTCAGGTTTTTATTCCATTTTTTTTCGTCTACTCCAACGGCCATGGTCGTTGTATCTAAAGTATTGATAAGTTATGAATGTTTGTACGTTGTCGTTATTATTACAGCTACAATAATAGTTGGCGGGACATTCTTCTCAGAAAAAAATACATTCTTTTTATAAGGTACATATCATATCACAATTTTTTCCACATTCAACTCTGAGCTACTGTTGTGATACAAGAAAAACTCCGTATCGGTTGAGTGTTAGAGACAGTAGCGATGTAAGCCAGCAGAGGGTCGCGCTGAGTAGAATAAATAACATTTTTTGGTCAAACTGCACTGTCATTGTCATTATTTCAAGTCTTGTTTGTAGCAATACGAGGGAACATGGCAGACACAGCGTGCTCTGGGTGCCTGTCGCACCACTGAATCCTGTCCGACTCTTCCTCGCCTTTTTTCCTTGGGTTTCCTACCCCACGCGTGGTCATCCATATTTCATCGAAATGAAACCATTTCGGTTTTTTCTTCTCTCTCGTATAGATTGATATCGGCAAATTTTCATCTTGAGCAACACGTATTGTTGTTCCATGTTCTGCTATGAAGGTTTCCGACATTTTTTCCGAAAGTTCGAGGGTCAGAAAATATGATTTTGATATGCTATGCTATTCTAAGGACTAGCAGCCTTCAAGGAAAAGCTCGAGATGCTATTATCATTTTTCTGGCTGTCAATTTTTGAAAAGGTTATATAATGCCACATCAGTTCTGTTTCCCAACTTGTTTGCCTTGTGTGACAGGTAGTGAACACCTGAGCTGTTAAATATTTAAGAGGAAAAAAAGCTTTTAGTTTTGTGATGCAATCAGTTTGTATTTCTCAGATAGAAGAATCCCGGTCGTATATGATGTGATCGATACAAGTTTGTTTCCGAGAATATGCCAATTTTTGACAGAGGATGGAGAAAACAAAAGCTAAAATAAGATTCTATGAAAATTTAATGTGATAGAAGGTGTGCAGCTGCCAAGCCTGTTACCTTTAGCTTAATTTATGAATGAACTCGGAAAAAACAAGTCACAATTTTAGATGTATTCGCCCACTCCAGTTGCCAATTCGATCATTCAAACATGGGAACTATGCCTCATGCTCGTCACCACAAAATGGGATCATCTTCTAAAGTTTTGGCTGACTGAAGTGCACTCCAACTTTTCATCCTAAATAGTTATTTGATTTCAATCTGCGTGAGATCCTGTTTCATTCCACCTACGAAACAAAATGCTGATTTGAATGTCGAAATAGTCATGCTTTCCATTCACAGAAGCCCCAAACGACTCAACCATTATTTCCCCACGTAATAAATTGTATCTAATGAAGATCATTAGGAATGTTAGCTATAGCACCCGCTCCCCATATTATTATGTAAAATTGTTTATTCACAGAGTTTACACACTGGTCTTATGTAAAGTTAGTTTGGTTGCACACAAAGTACGAACCATTTTATCGATTCATTGTGAAGGGTTTCACCACGTAAACAGGATGATGATGATGATAGTAGCAAGAAGATGTGTTGCTTTCTCTATCTCTACAAAATACAATGTCTGGGTCTGCTTCTGCCATCTCCAGATGCCTGTCACTTTTTTACGCGTGCTCCGCCAAATATTTGCTCGCTAGAAGGTATTTTCTCTATTCTGTCATTCAAGGAGAAAGGAATGCGCGAGAATCCCCCACACTGTTACGTTCGAGGGGAACAATAAAATTTCAAGGAATCGTTTTCCTCAATGTTAACAAAGAATCGCACTAGCGTATGTTCAGTATATTCAACGACTTTCCCCATGAAAGCTCGCAAAAGTAATCCTGCAAAGGAAAACGTGCATCTTTTCCCAGACTCTATAATGTCCTCTTCTCTCTGTATTTACTTTCACAAGAAGAAAAAAGAAAGAAAAAATCGTACACACGCCTGCATATGTACATATATCTACTATATACATACCCCGTCCGGAAACGGTGCAGTTTTTTTCTGGCTTAGTGCAAGCTAGTGCATTTATCCTATACAGAGGATCTCTTCTCCAAAAAGAAATGGATTAAAGTTGGGGATTTTAAATTGAGTCGACATGCACAAAGTAATAGCTGGGCTAGTGGTAATAGCGAGGAGACATTTACAAAAGACGTATAATCCTTTATGTTAGAGAATAGCTACTATGATACAGAGAGTGGACGAGTACTCGTACTCACACACATATCCATGTGCACAAAGTACAGTCGCATTACAGCTCATATTATACTCTCTCAAAGAGGAGGAGAAAGTGTAACGGATCGTACTTGAAAATAATGAATTCCTCTCTCTCCTATGATTGTATCTTGGATAACGGTAGTTTGTTTTTATTTCGGGTGAAAATAGTAAGTAAATGGGCATGTTACTTTGAAAGAAGGAAAATGTGTGCGAGTGGAGAAAAGGAGAGAGAGAGAGAGAGATTGCTTGTAGAAAGGAAAAAGGAGATAAAAATTATTGAGTCAACACAGGAAAAAGAGGCTGTCTCAAATTTCAATCTATTTTCATTAGCCAAGTAAATGAGCTCAACCATACGTGTACATTTTTTCCCTTGTAGCGCCAGTGTGAGTGTAAAATAGTACAAGGAACAAGGAAAACGCAGAGAGGCCTGTCGTGGAAAATAAATATCTGACAGAGGAGAAAAGTTGAGGAAAATCTGTTGTCTAATGTAGTGTGCATAAGGGTATAAGGCTGTAATGTAATGTAAGTAGAAAATACTGGTGTGGATTAACACGGCAGTATTCTTTTTCTCCTTTCTTCATGAGGTTCACAAAATAGTAAGGGGGAGAGGAGAACAAACTTATTCTCGTACAAAAAAACTGGTGAAGCATTTAGCCTTGTGTTACTTATTGCAACGGCGTGATTTTCCAACGTTCAGACGAGTCCTTTCGCTTATCAGCCGAAAGGGTAATTCCAAAAAAGAAGAAAAAAATCCTTTGTGAATAATATACGAAAAGGGTTCTTGTGGGAGCATGCTGAATGAAATACTGGATGTGTGTATTATCCAAGGTTTTGAGAAATGGGGAGCAGAGACGGAGACGGAGCACAAGTCAAAAGAAATGGCTGGAAATGAGATAAATGTGATAAAAATTAACTTAAGCAGTCAAAGTCTTGTTTACTCGTAAAAATAAATTTACCAGGACAGACAGAGAAAGTCGAGGGGAAAAAGAAAATCATTTGCTAGTCCAAGTTTTCTCCAGAATTGCAAATTGAAATGTAAGGTTGAACTGAAGCAATGGATTTAAGAATACATTCTCCGATTTTGCACCGTTTTCCTTTTCAAAAATCGGTCAACTTACACCAGTGGAAACGTCGAGAAAATCAGAAATAATCTTTGAAGTATGACCTCTAAAATTAGAGCACTTATACATATTTTATATGGGTAACTTTGAAGAACGGGAAGATGGGAATATAATTACGAAGTAGTTTCTCAAAAGATTCAATATATGTTTCATAGAGCATTCAGCTTTAAATACAAAAATGTGATTGGACACATCGAGAAGCAGTTGTATTATTTGAGGAGAAGAATGAATAAATGTGTTGAAGTGGATTGAGTAAACGAATCAGCCCTCCCACTTCAAACTTCAAAGTGTTGCACAAATTGTTCGTAAGGAAGCTTTTGGATAATTTGATGTGTTTCTGCGTTATATATATACTGATTTCGAGTGAGCCTCCCATTTCTTCCCTAATTCGGTTACTTTCTCTTGGAAAAGAGTTAGCATTTCACAGAAACCCTTGTAGACTTTTCGTACTTTCACATGTATTCCGCTGATTTGAGAGTACATGCATACTACGCAGTGCAATACAAATGATACGCGGAATCTATTAGTCGGAATCACCAACTAAAGCAAACTTACATATACTTAATGGATTGAGAGGAGAAAGTCAAGAGCATTCACATTCAGCTCTCAAGAATGGAAGAATGTTGTATCATCGCATCACGGAATTATACATTCTAAAAAAACTTTGACTACCAGACTGCTTTTAAGAATTTAAAGGCCATGGAGGAGAGGGAATGGAGAGCCTCCTCTCCAAAACAGGAAACTCAAAGAAAGGAAGGAAATTGATTGAAGTTATTTTTAGTCAGGAAAAGTGGAATGGTAAGAGAGACGGAGAGCGAGGGAAGCAGTATCAGCCACCACCGGCTTTCCCTTTTGCTTTCTCCTCTTCCTCTCCGCGTCTCCGCCCGAGAGAAAATGTTTCGTACCTATATTCACCACCAGCACACTGCATCTATCTATGCATACTCTGTGCGTTAGATACTACGTGTACACCTTGCATAATAATAAACATTATCTACGGAGCTATAGAAAATAATGGAGCACATTGTGTGGGACAAGGTGTGGTAGATATGTTTTACATTTCTATTCAATATTCTTAACAAAGTCTTCTAATGCAAGTACGTCGTCGGGACATATACTATTGTAAGAAGGAAGAGTTGCGTCAGTAGAATTGACGTTGTTTATTGCTTCTTCCCATGATCCCAAACTTACCACAATGATGCTCTCTTCTAAATAGATGAAAGGTTTGTTTTGGGGACGGAATATGGTACACTTGAAATGACATTAAATTTAGGTACAGCGAATTGTTCATTTTTGGGCATTCCAAGTGGGTTTGGATTGGAGAACGTAAACTAGTCCCAAATTTGCTTTGAATGAAAAATTCGGAACCCAGGAGTTTGCAAATTCAAAACTCATCGAGAATGGGCAAGTAAATACCACGATTTTATATCATTCGGTTACCCAATTCATGTCAAGTTGCAAAATTTAAAAAAATGATCTCAGATTTAGCAGTACATCAGTTACAAATACCAATTTCAAGATTATACAATTTTGGTGCTGAATTTGCCACTTTTCATCATACAATCATGACTAAGTTCAACATCGGAAAAATAAATTTTATTTCTGCTCATATTACAACTAAAGCAAACAGATGGGCTCCACGTTTTTAAAAGCAATGTAGAAATTAAGAAATCTGGGTACACACGGGCTGCTGAAATTCACATCGAAAATCGAAAGTGCATACTATGCCTACGCGTACTGCTGTAGGTAATTACAGATCCGTTGTCTATCATCGAATCAACCTTTCAATAATGAATGAAACTTCACACGTAAGTCACTCCAAGTCACAATAAGTCCCTTGTTAATAAAATATGAGACGTTTCATTCAGAAGCTATTTGCCTTAAAGTTATTCAGTCAATTCTCTCGGAGAAACTCAACATCAATATTCTACGGATAAACCAGTGGAAGCATATTTTGAATGTGTTACTTTCGTAGATGTATGTATATATGTACGTATATTATGCAACGTGCACAAAATCGTCTCCCCTCCTCCCTCCTCCACCCACTCACCGTTGAGTTGAAAGAAAAGAAATTGTTAACCAACTTCAATATTTGAACTCGGAGCTATCTTCTTCTTGTCTTTCTTAATTCAAGCATGAGTGAAACGCGTGTCTGGTTGACGTCATCCCTCTCTCTCTCGCAGCATCGTGTGTATTATTAGGATGGCTATGTGCACTTTTCTTTTAGAACAAAAGGCTTTCTTAACTACTCGCTGTGGGAAATCTTCGTTCAAAAACTACTAATTAATAATAAATAAGCGTTGGTTATTCACTACGGATTTCGTATGGAACACAAAACCAGCTTTATATTTTTTTCTTCTTCTTCACATCGAAAAGTTTATTCTGGTGATTCCAGATGCTAGAATTTACATGGTAGATTGATTTCTTCAATTTTACTAATGGCTGACCCAGCCAATTGTTTGATTTTAATTAAATGCCTTTATGCAAAAACTGGTGTGTGGTTGGTTGGTGTGGTGCTCTGCTTAGAGGCCTGATTTGCGGATAACGCAAGTGTTAAGACGAGTTTTTTCTCCTTGTCTGGCAACTCCAATTCCTGTCCTGACGCATTCCCCCAGTTCCAGATTGGGCAATTGGTTTTTTACTTCTCTTTTTCTGATGCTGTTTTCGCATGTTTCCATTTATTAAGTAAGCTTGTTTCAAAACCAGCAGTTTATCTCGCTCCCACCAAACAAGGGTTTTATTTGATTGGAAATATGGTTACGCCAGTATCAGGCATGTTTTTCTCCCATGTTCTTTCGTCGGAATGAGTAAATGCAACAGTGGTAGCAGTAATCAATCAACTTCCTGCTGAGTCAACAGCACTACCCATTTTAAACGATGAATGAGCAGATCATGGCAGAGTTAGAGAGAGATTTGTAGAAAGCTGGATTGGAGAAGGACAACGTTATATCACTCTATGACATTTTGAGAAAATTATCTTCTGGGACGGGATTCACAGCCCCTGGATATGAATTGGATATGTAGGTATCCCTATCCTATCCCACTATTATCCGGATTTCGCTGTTGTATTCA
>JAQFZW010003397.1:0-13103 GCA_034687055.1 Heteromurus nitidus
ATAATACCTACTCGTCATCAGTGAAGAGAATGAAGTGTACGTGTGTGTACTGATGATCTCTTGTCCTTTCTCATATTGGGAAACAATCTCTCTCTCTCTCTCTCTTTCCTCTTCGGGATATGGTGATGAATGATGGGCTGACGGTAATCTCTATTCATTTTTCACAGGCTAATCATTCCTCAAACATTCAGTGTTGAAAGTGTCGTCCTCGAGAAAACAACTTCACAGTGGAACGGTTCCATTATTACACCTGTTGACTTTCGTTACACAAGAAGCGAGTCGTTTCTCGTCGAAAACAAAAGTTCCTGTAATTAAGCTTTTGGAAGCCGAGAAGAGGATTTGAAGTCCTATTTTACATTCTACCCAAATTAATCCTTATAATCAAGTAGTCCTTTGAGAGGCATCCTTCAACAACGAAAGCAGACGACATGGAGTTCGGAGCTAGTTCAGTTTTGGTGGCATCACCATCCTCATCAAGGAGTAGCAGCAGTTGTAGCATCACGAGGAAGCGATCACAGTGGTCTCCCCTGCCCGCTCTTATGTCAAAGGGATACATCTCAGTGGTGGTGGTGACTTTGGTCCTTTTAGCACTTCAGTTTTCCGGTCCAGTCCAGGCAGCTTCTCTCAACAAGGTAAATAACATTCCATTTTCTCTCACGTTTATTATGCTTTCTCCGTAAATTACTTGCACCAAGTAGTTTTAAGGCGTAACGAACAAGCCGACGAGCGCCTCGAAAAGATAAAAATCATGCAAGAGTAGGACTAGGGCATATCTTCTCATTTGCGTGTGGCTGATACGCAATTTTCACTGAAAGGGTCACAAGGGAAAATACGCAAAACAGAGGAGTCTTTTACACCATCTCATCATCTCATGAATTCTTTTTGTTTGTAAACTTGTATACTTTTGTAGCGTAACAAAATAAGTTCATTACCCAGAAGGAGATGTAATGGGCCTGGTGATGATGATTACTTATGACGCATATACACCGCATCACATTCCTATCTTGATAAAAAAATTTATATGGAAAATGAGAAAAATCTAAAGTGTATTGTACGTTACTATTACGAGGCAAGCCTCCTCATTTCGCCACATGTATCGTACGATCGTACTCCTATCCACTTACACCGGTCTTCGTATTCAATTTGCATTTGGCTAGAACTGGTGCCATGTGAAACAAACACGTAAGCATGGCATAAACATGTGAACAACAATATGACCGCAGAAGATCCTGTGACAGGAACTGTATGAAGTGTCGAGACTGGGAAGAACACCCTAATAATATGAGGAAGGAAGTCAGGCAAATTGTATATAGGTATCATGACGTTTGGGCCTAGGTTCATGCTTCGGGAAAAACTCATGATCATCTAGGTACGTTACCCCATAGACAGTAGACGCACGCAAGTGGAATCATATAGCGTGGAAAAGAAGTTGGCTTCCAAACTGACAGATGTAATTCTTTTATGAGAACGGACAATGTAACAATACAAGACAGGCAGAGCCCGCAAAGGGTAAACATCATCAAAGAGTAAGTAGGAAAAAAATGGCAAGCGCCATGCAAATGGCATACTTTGTTTGTCAGGCAATTTAGGATGAAAGGATACGCAAAAAATTGTTATGCGATTTTATCAAACGTTATTGTGCTTGCTATATGGTGTCCTGAAATGGATTAAAAAATTTAGAATATTATTGTAGGATGAGTGTGTGTAATAATCTGGGAGCGGACAGTTTAGAGGTCATATGTCTGGGATTTTAGACATGTTTCACGGGATTTCGCGTTGAACTCCGCACACTGGTCGCAGACACTACTACAGGTAGTAATTATGTATTAATGTTTCTGGATAGGAAATCGATCAGACCATTGCTTTTTTATATATGCATAAGTTTTACCAATGTTGAGAGTTGTGACTGGAAATCCCCGTGACGGTGAAAACGTAATTTACCTATAGCTGTCTCACTTCTGTCTGAGCTGATAATTTCAACTAGTTGTTAGGAATAGTAAAGGTTATAATACATATAAGAAGTACATCACTTCAACGCGAGATTTGCGTCTGACAAGTCTTTAACGCAGTTCATCGAAGCTGACCATGCCAATAGCACTCGATATATGGGTGGGATGTGTATTATGTCTCATCCAGTTGTGCTGCTTTTCTCCTAATAACCACAGTGAGAATTGACCCACAAAACATCAACTACTGCGTGACCTGATTCGCGTCATTGACTGCAATTTCTGGAATTGGAACGGTTCTCATACTTAATCCCATATGCAAACTGGAACACTTTTGCAACTTGCAATTCATTAGATTGAAACTAGACCCAGTCGGAATGAACAATTTTTTGTTTATGCACACTTGTAAAGATTTGGTTTACAGCTTTTCAACAAAAATTAAAATAATACTTCATTTATAAATCTGCATTCATATATGCCTTTACATTCCGGTTAAAATTCGAAAAGGCTATCCCAGAGACATTGAGAATTTTTACATACGTAAGTATATAGTCGATTAGACCAAAATAACCTTCAACAAGAATAAAGGTTATGTAAGTATTGTGGTAGCTTGTGATTGATGGGGCTACATTATGGTATTGTCTTAATCTATAACTACATGGAAAAATCTGAAAAGATAAGAAAATACCTTTGGACGAAAGTTATGCGCATTCTATTGCACAATATGGCAATTTTCAGTTGGTAAACGAGCATTCCCAGACATGTGCAATTATACTACCACAATTGTTTAAAGTATGGAATTTAGTTGATTGTTCCGCACGCATTTTACTTTCTACGAAGGATTTATTACTAATTGTATTAAATTTAGTAGCAAATTAAGTTTGTAATGTGAGAAATCGCATTAATGTATACATATTTGATACCTGAACAGAGTTTAAATTTTTGCAAGGCATTAAATCGAATACAGTTGGAGGTTAAATTCCTTCAGGAATGGCATTTCGTTGCTGGAAATCGTTTCGCTGTTTTTAATATATGTTTACTTTGATGCGACACTTTTATTATAAAATGGGCAAAGTCGAACCTCTCTATAGGACATCGACTTCAGTCCTGGCGCCAGGGACAATAATTCGGTGTCATGTAACATTCATAAAATCAACTTAACTTCCTCTATATACGTAACCCTTGCTACCCTTACTCGATAATAACTTCATAATGTGTCATTGTCTTCTGGACAAATGCTTAATGCCTTGTACGTTAATCCCCGAATATTCTGTCGTCCTTCTGAAAAATGTTATGTCGGTCTTGTGACGGAATGCTTCTCTGTTATATAACTCACGTTGTGAGTTGCAAAAAATTGATAGCGATTGTGTTATATCATTGAAAACACATTAAAATTTTATTTTTAGCATGGATTGCGCAAGAAAACAGCATGAAAGGTAGTTGTTTGTGCCTAATCAATACTACAATGAAAACATAGACTAAGGCTGAATCACTTTTTGCTCCTGGAATTTATATCTGAAGTTATATTCTGTACCCTAACCTCAACCATATCCATTCTAAATAAAAATGTGAGCTGAGAACATAGTCTACAATATTCTCGTAGGAAGATCCAAGGGAAGATCTTTATTATTAACCAGAAGCATTATATTTGTGTGAAGAAAGGTAGTTTGAAGATATATTATCCAACTGACCATAGAGCTATTTCACAAGCTTGTTATTTCCAATATTGCACATATGAAAACAAGAAGTTTTCGTATAATCTCATGTTGAGCCCGTCAGTGTTGTAAAATTCAGCAGTGCAAATAAACAACATGATAATAAGCTATATTGAATAGGGCACAATATTTCGACGCAATTTTGTATTGAAATGGTAAAAAAAGACCTTCTAGCAACCTTTTCAGGCTTATTACACTTTTTTATATAGGCACATACTGGAAATGGTGAATGTGCGTTGAAGGTCGTTTGTTTTCACCGTATGGCAAGTGTAATCTGCTGATTTACGATATGTATATAGTAGAAGTTTACCGAATTTAAAGGCCTATAACTCATAGGCATGCATATATCTAATCATGTTCTGCGTTTCTGCGTAGTTAGCTCTCATTTAGTTGGCACACAGAGTTGTACAACTCGTACTGCAGAGAGTTGTGATAAATATTATTGAACTTTGCATACCAGTCACCATTCTCATTAGATATTTATGCCATCACATTGTGGAAGTTGTGAAGTATTTTCTCTCGTCCGTGTCTTTTCTATTCTGCAATATAACAACCCGTTTTCACTCAAATGATGTACCTACCTTTTAGAGTGTAATGCTATAAGCCTCCATCCATGACTCATGGAAGACCGCTGGAACGGTGACTATGTAGAATGTATAATTTATGCTAGTTATGAGCGTGAGCTATCGTAGCTACGATATAACAATGATGGACTTATTCAAAACATATACGTACTCACTCGATATATGCATGTTGTGTCGGAATTCTCCTGTCATGATATAACTCATATAACTCGCTAACAACAACTAATTTATAACAGAAGTTGTGTAGTACGCATTCATCGCATGAGCGTTTGTTTACGCGTTTTGGAGGAGTGTAAGGTTTTTCATTGAATGAGAGTGAACGAAGTTGTAGGCAGGGCACATATATCCAGATGTGAACACTTTGTGTAAATACATGTTGAGATTTCATTGTATTGCAAATGGGATGAGTAAACTACTCCCTGGATATTGGACTGCGCTGCGAATGACAAATATTACGGATAGGAACATTTTCGGAAAACGCTTTATATTCGTCCAACATTATCGAAAGGATTCCCAGAGCTAATTGAAAGAATTTGTTTGTATATTGGCTTCGCATAGGGCTATTATGATTATCTCTGGTAATTCAGTCATGCCAGCCTGCGTATATGCAGAAATTCGAGTAAAGCATAAAAAGCGGAATTATATCCCTCTTCTGTATGATGCTAGCTAATCCTATATGTCACCGCTCATGACCATATGAACTTAATTAAACCACAACACAAATCGTAGATGAAGCCAAAAACATTGGGACAGTTCCGGTTTTCTGCATTTCTGGAATCTGAAATTACCAGCAAAAGGTGCGACTTTTACTTGATGATTTGAGTCAGCTATAATGATCTGTCTATCGCTGGCTTTGAAAAACATTGGTGAAATGCCTGTTGTTTTCCTAGCACTTGATTAAACGTGGGCATATTAGGAATGTGATACTGATAGGGAGACTAGATAAGCCTGAAATTTTGTAGACATCCGTTCGATAACAAGTCCCGTCTCCTCCATATCACATCATTCTTTTGCATGCATATAACACTTTACGTTTTATTCTCGACTCCTATATTCCTCCACACAAGATTGCTCATGCACTGCTAATAAAGTTGTTTTAAGAGATGCCAGAGAATTTAATAAGCTGAACGAAATATTCACTTTAGTCCGTTGGACATGCCAATTACATTAAAACACAGTGAAAGGGTATCATTAACCTGTCTGTGGCATTTTAACCGGAAGAGCTTGAAAATGCATACACATACATACAGTACGCATATATACAGTCAAAGTACAAATGACAAGCTATTTTTTAAAATTCTGAATGTCTGTATGTAATATACGGACGCGTCTCCCGAAACACTTATATAGCTCCAGTTCAATTTATATGTATTTGATGTAAGTTCTACTCATGCAATCTCAACTTGTGGCTTGATAGGACTTAAGATGTCGTAGATGACTTAAGATATACCACACCGAATGTACTTACGATTAGTATATGTTGTGCTATTTCATGTTTGCAACATTTACAGATATATGTATGATAAAAATTAATTCCAGAAATGAATACGCTAGGTATCTTTCCATCGACAAACCCAGCTAGTTAGATATAACTGATTTGACCGATTAATACCGGGATCTGAGTTTAAGGTCATACGTAGTCGTACACACCACACATCTTGACTGTCTTCCTTTGAATTCATCAGAAGGGAGCTTCGACCGTTTTTCGTCTTATCATATCTCTACTCCACCACCCCTCTACCTACGAGTGCGATTTCTCCACTATCTCCTTGAAACCAGCACTCCCTGAACGTCTCTCTCGTTTGTATTCATTCACAACTTTACGGAACAAAAAATGGGAATCCCACATGATTTTTGAAATGAATTGACAAAGATATGCGAGGCCGTGCCTTAAGCTATGTTTTGAAGCTGTGTCAAATGTGAAAAGGTTATCGGAGTTATTCGAACCGAGCCTAAAAAAGCGTCGATGATATTATTGTGTCTCGACGAAACATCTGCAGAGTGTATATAAACATGGGGGTTCCAATTTTCAGTTCCAACCAAATGCCTCCATTTTGAGTACTCCGTACTTCTTTCGTGTATGATGATAATGTTGATACGATCAGGAGATATACACTTTGAAGTGACGGCCAAGTCATTTCACATAACGCCTTGTTGACTCAACTCTAGTTTATTGCGCAATTTGCCTTGTTGTGCGTTCGATCAAACTTGCTGATATCATACAACTAAACAGGGCGCTTCTCTGTTCATATTACGACAATGTGCATTGATGATATATTTTTTTGGGTAAAAAACTGCCTATCTGAAACTGATGGAAAGCAGATGAACAGATCTTTCAGTGAATAAGTACTTCTTACTAATTTGTAAGAATGGGGAAATCATGCTGAGAAAGGAGTGTCTATCAATCTCTTGCAACAGTCAAATTTATCTGTCAGAATTTGAGTCATGTGATGCATGCGAAAAAGCAAAAATTGCAGGAAGGACATAAACGATATTTTCATATTTATGTTGAGTCCTCAATAATTGAATTGCACAACCGCTTCCATAAGCATTTTTCAAAATGAATATTGATCTGATAGATGGAAATTCATAGGAAATGCATGAAACTCAAGGCTCAAGGCTTCACAGTTAACATATGCACACACATTCTTATAAGAGCATATAAGAACACATCAAATATTAATACTTTTGAACACAATTTTATTGAATTTGTAGCGATCCATCAACCAGCCAGAGGAAGTTTGCAGAACCAATGCTATTTGCGGATGGGAAGTGTATCATCCTTCTACCAGGCACCTACAGTACTATGTAGCAAGCTCGTAAGTTGCACTTGCATATTTTTTATATCAAATATTTTACGAATGCGAGTATTGAAGAAGACAAAAATGCAATACCGTACCGAAACATGCTTAACACATACTTATCATTTTGCAGGTGCAAGTGCTCAACAAAGGAAACTTGCATCCGAGCTGCCGACGACATTTCCATCTCTGCATGGGTGTTCAGGTGTAGGGACTCCCGAAGGAGGAAGACCACGCGTCCGCCCACGACCGATTTAAATGAAACCTCTTAATTATAGTTGTTGCTTAATTACACAGAATTTCATAGTAGTTTTAGTAGTTTTTTTTTCAATTGAAGTACACAATATAGTACACATACATTATTTACTGTAGATGCAGTTTTTATGTATTTCTCGATTTAGTTTTGTATATTTTATTATTTATATTAGCTGCGACTGCGATGAAGTATATTTGTTGTCTGCAGTAGGATTTTTTTCTCCTGAGATACAAATCGGTGAATAGTCAGCATTACATTAATTTTAATTAGTTTATTTTTTTGAAAATTTAAGAGTGGAAAAGCTGAAGAGCGCTACATTTATATGATTGCATAAAGTTTTATTTACTCTTTCCCTTTAATATTTAATGTTGAGCACAAAATTGGAAAGTGATGAGTTTTGGCACAGAGTCCATTTACATTTCACCATAATAAGTTTGCATCGGATTCACACAAAAAATATAGTCATGCATGATGGGGAGTGCATTGTAGTTATGTTGTGAATGTCTTGGAATGAGTTTATAATGCTATATTATTACCTTGATCTTCGTTTCTCACATTACTAAATTAAATAACGATTGTCTTTGTATCCCACTTTTTCTATATTCGGAATTTGTGAAAACGAAAAGGCTGTATTGTGACAAACACTAGATTTTCATGTAGAGAGATCTTAATCTCCGAATTACAAATCTGTATACTTACGACCATATATATTAGTTGAGTAGGATGAACAGGCCACAAAGTTAGAACGAAACTTTGATTACATGAACTTATGGTTTCGAGTAACAGAGTATCAAAGGGTTATAAATACTTCAACATATATGCAATCCATTGTTACGCTTAAACTATAAATGTGTAAGTATAATATAGGTAATGTATTACAGAATGTAATGTTGTGGTACATCATTTGATGATCATGGTATATTAGCAGTTATTGGTAGAAAATCGCAGCGTCGAATCCCGTATTCACGAGGGATGAATCTCGGAATATGCGTGACACACTGGCGCGTTATCAGTATTTGATAGTTGTATATCTTTGCATGTGTAAACCCCTTCACAGTATGCACATTTTCGTGTGTATTTAGAGGAGATGCGAGTGTGACTTTATAAAATACTTTTATAATATAGGAAAATCAGTCTCGCCGGAATTGGATAAATTAAATGGATGACTAAACTAAACTGAAAGAAAGACAAAATTGTAAACTGTAAAACATGTAACCTTTCCAAGGTCAATTTTTTGGACGATGTATTTTTATGAGTCTCAATACAATGAATATGACTACTTGGATGGAAACATTCGATATTTAAATTAACGGACGCTATCATTTAAACCTCTTTACCTTTCTAAATTCTAATATTAGATGAACTGTATGTGTCTTCTACCGGTGCATGGTGTTATTAGATTAATGCCGATATTTGAGTGAGTACGGAATACATTTTAGTATTTTACATTGTTCTTTGTATAATTTTATGCTATACACAAGCTCTGACTTCGTATGCTAAATTCCCGTCATCCACATATTTGCTAACTCAAATTACCTAAATGAATTTGATTCTAATTATCACCGAATTTATGATACTGTGAAGTAATTTATGAACGGGTACAATTAAGGCTAATAGACCAACGTGATTTGCACGAAATTTATCATTGTAATGAACAAATGTATAGATACCTATACAATTGCATTGGCATGTTTGTTTCACTATATTTCTATTCCAAAAATCAATTATAAAATCAGCAAAAAAATGAAAGTAATAAAACATTGGTATGACCTGCATCAAACAGAGTTCGTTAGTCTTTTAATTATGTTCGTGCATTCTTAAGCAAAGACAGAAAAAATGAAACGATCCCCATATATCATTCTCCTTATTATAATCATATCTTAACGTAAGTTCATTGCGTTGAAAAATAAAGCATTGGGTTCAAGCCGGAATTGTTGTGCGACGGTATTAACAGTTTCTAAAAGAATTCCGCAAAGGCGACTTCTTTCTTCCTTGCAGGCGTCCCCATTTTGGCATGAAAATCGCTGATGAAGTTCCGTCACGTTGAGTCCATCATCTAATATCATCTTTCCATACTTGATCGCTATTGAATATCCAAAAACGATTAGTACAAGTAGAGAATAGGAATACGACAGCTCGTTTTGAAACTGAACATATACCATTTGTCTTCGTTAAATTCACAAGTATCCACAAAATCCACACATGAATTTCAGGAGCATCTTCGACTTTCAGCAAATGGTAGAGTGGTTTCAGGCACCTGAGAAAATGAAACGTATTACGAAAGTGATTCATCAACTTGACTTTGTAACTTTCTAAATGTAAGGCACTTGTACCGAAAATCGTAACTAAATGAACGTAGAAAGTCCACTGCTGAAATCTTCTGAAAAACCATTTGTAGCACTTCCGACCTTGAAGGACTAAGCAGGGTGTGCGAGCATTGCTTTGATGCCATGTAGCAAAGCACTCCGCAGACATGAATTAATATCTTCGTAAAAATATAGAAACAATTAGAATAGTACTCCGGAAATCGTTGGAATAAAAATATGTGTATTTAATCAGGTATGAAGCGAACTTCTTGGTTCTGCTCCGGGATGTTATTGGCAGTATCGACAAGTACGCTGATGTTCTCCTGTGTTACAACTTTATCTTCGGAAATTGATTCCCAAAGAATATTCGAGAGAAGGGCTAAAATTCCAGATCAGAATAAACAACCAATAATGTGTTCGAAATATTTTTACTTTTAAGAAAGTTCATGACAATCTAACCTAACATTGGGATGAGAGCTTTTGCCAGGGTTTGCGCTAAATCATTCCCAGGATTCTCCGACAATCGCTCCTGGATTAACTTTATGAAGCGAAAAGTGAGTTCCACTCCACCAGCTTCCACAAACCGCTCACAATTCCGTTTCACTTCGTCAGTGAGGGTCCACAATGCAGTCCAGAACATCGAAACAGACACTTCGTCGATCATATTCTTATTGCATATTACTTCTATGATATCGCACAAGCCCTTTAATATCATACCACATTAGAAATTGAACAAAGGACATGTGGTGGTCAACCAAAAAATTAATCTTCGAATAAGGAATCACAAATCATACCTTGATAATCCCTTCGCTTCTTCCTCCAACTTTCTCTTTTACAACTTTGTCCACAGGTTTTAAAATGAAGCACAGAAGGAAGCCTGTCCCTTCTAACAAAAACGATTCTTGACAAGCTGCGCACGTATTTCCAGCCAAAATCAGAGTTGGTACCAGTAAATCCACGTACGCATTCTAAAATTATGAAATTTATGATCTATATTCAATCTTGCACACAATTTTCATTCCAAATTTCATCGCTTATAATTCTGACTTTCTCAATAAATATAACGTATTTAGTTATATGTATTTATGTATACCTCATCAATATGATGCACAATGACGAGAAGATTTAAAATTCCATTTCTCAGTAGGCTCATATCTTGGTTGTGAACTTGCATAGTCTTTGTTATAGATTTGATCATCAGGTTGCAACGATATTTGCCGAGTTTATTGTTATCCCCATTGAAAATTTTCTTTATCACATAAAACAATGATGCCAACGTCACAATCTGAGTGTGCTTGTCATCCATGTGACAATTTAGCACCTGGAGCAGGGAGCGAAGAAGGGAGTGACAGGGAACAAATTCATCACGGTTCTCAACCTGAATCTTCTCATGAAGCATTCGGATTACTTTTTTGACAATGTTTGGTCTTCTCAAATAGTGCTGAAATTATAACGTGAATGCGTTTCTATGTTTTATATATAAGTTAAGTTAGCATTAGCACAATTACACATTTGACTGGCATTAATGAACGAACCTGCAGCGCCACCAGTAAATGTGTCATGGATCTCCCTCCAGCAATCTGTTTCGCTGGAATGTTATTACGAGATGAAGCATTGTAATGCGTGGTCAGCAATCCAAGAAAGTTGAGCGGGTTTCCTTTCCGTGATCGCAATCCTGGGATTCCACCACCAGGAGGAATTGGTCGACTGGGCTCAAACCCTATATAACTCTTTATCTCAATAAATTGTCACTTTGGCAAGATATTAAACAGCATCTGTTTTTTCAAAAGTAACTTGCCAGCTAAGTTTGTTCCTGAAATGTCCAACCCGACAAGATTAGGTAGCGAGGTAACGATACCATGCAGAATCGAGTCTGGATTTGCGAACACCGACGCAAGTTCATTATACTGGGAAACATCGAGGAACCTATATCCAGTTCATTCGTAATATAAAATTAATCAGCAAAATAAAGTTAATATAAGACGTTTCCAGACAATCTTTTACCGTAATTGTGTAAGGTTTTTCACAACACCCCAAGTCTTTTCGTCATAATCCAGCAATACATCGTGCAACAGTAATGACTTGAGTGTGTATTTAGCCTCGAGGAGAAAGTTCAAGTCGATAATTTCTTGACAGCATGACAAATCCAGATATTCCAGCTTGTGAATGAAATCCCTCGTCACGTACTCCCAAAAATTGAGTGTGCTCGTGCCTGGCTCTGTTTCGCCAGTTTCGGCAGGCTGCATTTGAGTAATATGAAGCCCCCAAATCACTAATTTTCGCAGATTTGGAGTAATAAAAAGGCCATGAGCCTTGTCGTCCTTCTCTTTAGGACTAGGCCCTGTAAATAACTTTGTAATGGACTTGGCGACCTTGCGAAGTCCTTGTGGCTTATCTGTAACGTGGAATATACTTGTTTTCAAAAAATGACATGCAATGTTGAAAATCATTCGGCGTATTTAACGTCAATGTGAATTACGCTTGGGATGCTTCGAAATCCAGCTTTTTACATCACTTGGAATGACGTGATTAGAGTTTCCTATGCATAGATCCATCAGATTTTCTCCAAACTCATTGATTATGTCCACAGATTTTTTTGTCAACGCAGGACAGTTATGAATGTCTAAAGTTACTGGGGAGCAACTCATGATCAGCCTGAACCCATCATCACTCAACTTCTCACAGTTGCTCAAGTTGAGACGTGTGAGATTTTTACTCGTGTGACTGAAACTCTGCAACACGAAGAAAATGCGACCGTTACGATTATCGTATACAAGTGTTGAATATATTTATAATTAGGTTGAAAAAGTTAAGATTACTTTTATCACAGCAGTTAAGAGTGGCAAGTAATCCTCTGACGATATCCCGCATTCATGATCATCGAACAGTTCCTCCCAGACTTTTGAGGGGAGGCGCTGTACTTTCAGACTCTTGTCAGAAGAAAAGATGCTCAAGAGAGGATTCTTTGATGGCCGTACTGGCTCCAGAATATTTGGGTTCGAATTGCAAAAGTGGATGCAGATATCCAGCAAAGATGGGGGTGAAAAAAGTTCTTCGTCATTCGAGGTTGTGATGATGGACGCCATCTTTTCGGAAGGGGAGGTCTAGCCGAATTTTTTACGGTGAAAAAGTTCTCGTGCTGTGGAGAAATTCCAGTAGTTTTAGTCAAGCACGGCTACAAAATGGCAAAATGGCAATTTTATTTTATTTCTTTTGTTGAAGCAAAAGTTTTGTACAATAAATGCACTTTGAATGCATTTTTGCATGATTTTTCATACTTTATTAGCTTCATGTTTCATGGCAAAAATGGTGGCAATTTCTTGGCATGGAAATTCCACCAGAGAGTCGGGTTTCCATGCTGTATTTTCCTCGCACCAATAGGACCGCTCAATGTACTTTAAATGAACTATCGCTGTCATGGAAGACGGGCTCTTCATGTATTCTACATTCCCATTTTTTGTGAAATACTTTTTTGGGACTTTTCTGGGATTCCGG